>JAENPR010001232.1:0-192134 GCA_018135685.1 Themeda triandra | reverse complement strand
TACTTCACAACCGTATAGTTTCAGTCAGATGTTTAATATAACCTTCTTGATATGAATTTTTTTGTTTTTTTTTTTGACAACTGCAAACTTATATTATATTAAGCAACCTAGTTTACAAAAAGTCCTCTCGAAAGAGACCGACTACAGATGGTCCGAGGACCGGATAAGAGCAGTACAAGAACAACGGCGACGACGGAGACGAGCTCGCCGTGGAGGGCCGTAGGGCGCCAGTGGCGCATACACCCGGGGTGGAGGACCGCGCCATGCGTCGGTTGGAGATGGGGCGACGGAGCCGTTGGTGAAGAACGTTCCGTGCGACCGAAGGATCGATGTATTGCCGTCGGCCGGAGTTAGGTGATGAAGCTCACTATCGAGTCCCCGGTGAGTCGAGGTCGTCGGCGACGCCGATTGAAGAGCTGCTCGTGGAAGCCGGTTGTGCGGGATTGAAGGCTGCATATAGTTGATGGAGGCGGTGGCGGAGACGTACGGTGGATGAGAGCGAGATCGAGGAAGCGCGGATCTTGGCGGCGGTGCAAGGAATGGAAAGCGGAGGTGGAGGAGTGGAGATCCGAGCTGCTGTGAGGCGGAATCACTTTATTGGAATATACCTTGGCTTGGCCGGCGTCGGCGAAGACCACCGCGACAGCCCGGGATAAGGCGACGGAGATGGCGACGGCCACCCGGGAAGTTCATGCGAGATTAAAAGGGATTTTATAAGGGGAAGGAGAGAGGGTAAAACGGGGAAGGAGGAGCGGGGCCGACCCACTGCCTCTACCGCGGCGGGACGCCGGGCGAAGGGCCGGGCGGCGGAGGATGGCGGAGGCTAGAAGGGAAAAGTTGGGTACGGTACTACGAAGAGCGCTTCTACTCGCTTCACGAGAGCGTACATTCGAGATCGACCATATTTGGCCTCTTGATATGAATTTGAATCGTCCGTGAGACTTTTAACCATAGTGCATCGTAGATGTTAAAACCCATAGCAACGCACGGGCAATAACCTAGTGGAGAGAAATGGAGAATGCGATGCGGGCGATGGTTGGACCACGGAGTGATTCTGTGGAGCGATCTCGGTGGGCCCGTGTCTAGGTAGCCCACTTGGACTAGACGAAAGCATCAAATTGGGCTTGCAAAAGGGGACGTAAGCCCTCATCGTCGATACTCGATAGAGAGGAGAAAAAAATCGCAAATTGCGTAAAAATCAAAGCGCCCTAAAAAAAGTAAAAATCAAAGCCATGGGATGTGATGGACTTGCCATCTGACTAGAAAACTTGGCGCGCGGCATTGCCACGCCATGTTTGATATGCCATTTCTTGTATGAACAAAGTCGGCCGCGAGACGAACAATACATGAATAATGCTTGTGAAAGCGACGTGCGTAGTGGTTTAAGACGTCCGATCACGATCCAATGACCGAGGTTTTGCGGCGACGTGCCACTCTCACGGCAAAACACAAATGAGAGGAATTTGGAAATTATTTTTCCACTTTTTGATGATGAAGGGGTATCACCCCAAAATTAGGGGGAAAAATTGAACATGTAGGGTTTCATTCTAGAAGTCTTTTGGTTGAAGAATTATGGGATTCGAGTTAGGTTAGATGAGATATGAACTTTTAAAATTTGTCGACAAAACACGAATGAGAGGAAATTAAGAATTGTTCTTGTTTTTGGATGATGAAGAGGGGGCGAAAATTAGGGAAAATATTTTGAATATGTGGGGTTTATTTTAGAATATCTTTTTGTGCAAGAACTACGCAATTCTGGAAGTTAGGATGGGTGAGATATAAATTTTCTAAGTTTATCGATAAACTGAATGTGAGGAATATGAAAAATATTTTGGATTTTTTTTTTTGGATGATGAAGAAGGAGTGAAAAATATTTGGGTAGGTTTTAGAGTGGTTCATGTTTTTTTTTTGAAAATTTGCTAGAAAGAGAAAGAGCTTATTTTTTGGTACGTCTCTCGTGTGTGGGTGGGGGGGGGGGGAATTTCTTTGTATGAACAAATGGCTGTCACATGAACAATACATAAATAATGCTTGTGAAAGCGACGCATGATCTAGGGTGATTTACCATATGTCACTCATCCTTACACAGGGTAGTTGGGAGTTCAAGTCACATAGAAGGTTCATGTCCTATGCTTTAGATAATCCCTTTGTTGGAGTATCTAGGCATAATATGACTCCTGGGGTTTGCACTAGACGCTCTAGTTAGGCTAGCTAGGTAGTTAGGTTATGAGTTGCCAACTAGGTTTTTAGTTTACTAATCATGTCCACTATATGTATGGTGTTGTAGCGGTCCACTAGGTTATATGTCTAGGGTTGGGTAACTTGGCATATTAAGTATGTTGCTAACACTATAGTGGACTAGAGGGTGGTCTATATATTAGAGTAGCTAGGTAGCTAATCAACCTAGTGTGGGTAGCCTCTACTACTATGGCTTAGGGTTAAGGGTTAACATCCCATACGTGGGGTCATGATCATAGGTCTAAGTTACTATGTTAGGGGTTGGTGTGTTTCTGCTGGCCTCCGACTAGCTATGGTCAACCGTTAGTTGACTGTAGGGTTTATAATATGGGTATGTGTATATACATATTATACCTTGGTGACATTGCTACTAATTCTAGTATAGGTCCATTATGGTTTAGGTTCATGATCTAGGGGCTATAGCTATGGCATATCATAGTTGGGGTTGGTCTTGGGTTTAATTAGTAAGTGTATGAAACAATTATAGGGGCTTATCCATAGGTAATATAAAAGAATGCATTGTTATGCAAGGTCGTGACATTAGGATACGGTGTTCAACTTAGGTCCTAATCACATGTGGCTTAAAGGGTGTTAAGACACATGTGATGGTAGTGATTAGCAACTAATCATGAGTGCTATTGTTGCAAAGGTAGGGTTCTCTACATGACCAGCAACAAACATGGGTTTATTTAGAAAAATTTTGTAGTTGAGAATTTTTGTGTTTGGTGAATTTTTCGGGTTGTTACAATGGCGGTGCCACGCGCACCAGGACGGCTGGCAATATCAAGCCAATCGCCTCGAACTCCAAGTTAGACGAAGGAGATCTCAAGAGAACGAGGCCCACCAACGTTCGGAGTCTTTCATTCATCCAACACAATGCACTCTTGTTGAACCGGTGGCGCCCCGAACGGGTCTCGACAATCATCTTTGTCGTTTGTCATCATCGTTCGAGTCGTGACCCGTGACGCGATATTGTGGTGCTCATTGATCGAAACTTTGTGGTTTCTTTATTGCTTGATAGTGTCCCACGGTGTATTTTTATTCATTAGATGTTACATATTGTATTTATTAGATAATGGATGATTCATTTATTAGATAACAAATATTCATTGTCTTTTTCTTGTAGTGTGTTTTACCCCATTGGCATTGTCTAACCTATTTTCGTAGTGTATTTTACCCTTTTGGCACAAACCGGCTCTTTTGACTCCGAAACGGATTCGGATCACCACACAAGTGGGACATGGACCCGAAGAGGTTGCCTTCAACCTATAACATAGCAAGAGACGCGGCATAACCAGCCAAACCAATCTAGAGATCAATATATCCGATGTAGAGCTCGTTCTCGGACGGAAAATCTCCCGAACCACTTCCAGAAGGATTCATCAAGGAGAAGCATGTGGAGGATGTCCTAGAACCAAAGCAAGGCCGCCTAGGATACCAACAAATCTCATGGAGAGAATTGCCGAACGGCAAGAGGGATGGAGAGAGGGAATTAGGGTAAAGGAGTTGGTAGTTGTGTGTTGTTTCGATTGGTGGATGGGAACTCAATCGGTCATGAAATCCTCTCATATATATAGAGAGGGGGATGATCTTATCCCAATAAAAACCTTTCTAACCCTTACTTCCCAAGTTTCCTATGAGTTTGGAACAACCCGGATCGGAATCCAAAATTTAGATTCAGAACAGGCCTATATACTACCGCTTGGGTTGGTAGTACCGACATCTAGGTTCTCACAAGGTCTTCTCCATCTATTGGTAGTACCAACATGCTGGTCCTCGGCAGGTCTTCGCCAACTATCGTAGTACAGGTTTGGGTCAAGTAATACCAATGTAGATGCATTTTCATGGAAGCATAACTCTTTCATCCACACTCTGAATTGAATGTTCCATATTTTTTTACCATCTCGATGAGAGGAAACGAAATGGTGAAGTTTGTTTCATATTTTGAAAACTTCACAAAATTAACAATTTTGTTGTCAATCGGCTCCAAATAGTTCCAAGAGTTTGTGGAGAAGTTGTGCCAAACATTGCCTTATTAGTTTCGTATAGTTTATAGTTATCAATTAACTTTATAAAAATAATTATACTATCTCAGGAAACATACTCCATCTAAATGAAGAACACAGTTACAACATGTGTTACTACTCAGCTATAACTTTGTGTAATTTGTAGTTCTAAATTTGAGACACAATTCACTTATTCACTACTCCCTTTGTTCTAAAATAGGTAGTTCTTGCTTCCTGGTGAGTCATACAATTTTGAATTCAACCAAAATAAATATATGCAACAAAATATTAATATTTGTAGGATATAATTACTATCATTAAATAGATTGTTGAATCTATTTCATAATAAACTTATTTAGAACTATAAATGTTGATAATATTTCTTACGAACCTAGACAAATTAAAAAATTCTTTTACACTTTTTTGGGATAGAGGGATTACTGCCAACTTATTCGCTAGTTGGACACACATTTGAGACGCCCTCCATCATCACAGTTCACACATTGTGGGATCCATGTTTCCATCGATCGCGTGTCACCATCACGCACACGATCATACGAGATCAAAGGAGACGACAACATTTAATGTGAGATAAATTTGACACATGATCCAGTTTGTAGTTATAAATTTGATACATATTTTTCTCTTATTCACTACTCAGTTACTTGTTCACTAGCTGGAGACACATTGGAGACGCCCTCCATCATCATCATAGTTCACACATCACATCCTTGTTTCCATTGATCGTGTGTCACACGACCGTAAAAGATCAAAGAACCAGACGACGACATCTAACATCTAATGAGACAAATTTTCTCTTATTCACTACTCAGTTGCTTGTTCACTAGCTTGAGACACAGTGGAAATGTCATCACAGTTCATACATTCGATCCATGTTTTCATCAATCATGTGTCACCGTCACAAACACGACCATATCAAGAACGAGACGATAACATCAAATCTGTTCACGGCTTGGTGTAGATGGCGACGTTCTTCCAGCGCGACTCCATCCGGTGCGATGATATGGGGTGTGGCTGCTTGTACACGCCGAACTTGAAGTAGTGATCCTTCCCACCTTGGCCGGGGCTTCTAGCTTTTTCACCGTCAATGAACACAGTGGCGTTCGGCTGCGGCGACGTCATGGATGACGTTAAGCCGGAACCACCATAGACGCGTCCACCTTGCTCAGCTGATAGTAGTAGGTGAGCTGGCCGTCATAGATGCGGAGCATCAGCGTTGTGGCGTGCGTCGCCGCACCGAATATCTGCATCACCGACACACCCGACGTGCCGTTGGGCACGAACATGTCGCCCTCAAACTGCCACACCCTGGAGTTGTATATCTTTTGCAGAAGCGGAGTTAGTTTGGGAATAAGAAGACCTGGAATGGTCGAGAACAAGCACTACAGGAAACTGGAATTGCCTTGGCGGCCGAAAATTTCCTTGGAGGCCAAAATCAAACCGCTAAGGAAATGACAGCTTCCTTGGTGCAACTCCACACTCAAGAAAACGTATTTTCCTTGGAGGTTTAATTAAACCGCCAAGGAATATGAGTGTTTCCATGGCGGTTTCTAGTAACCTCCAAGGAAATGACTCATTTCCTTGAGTGGAATCGTCAACAGTCAAGGAAACTATTATTTGCTTGGGTGTTATTCTTAACCGCCAAGAAAAATACTCATTTCTTTGGGGGTTATTGAATTTTCTTGGAGGTCGGCACCCAAGGAAATGCTTATAAGTATTTTGATGTCTCTGACAAAAAAATTAATAATATCTTAAAAGTGTCTAAAAATCCTAAAATTTAGCATGAGACCATAACATAGTTATATAATAGTGTCATAAATTTTCCAAATCATATTAACAATGTATAGTGCCACTTTGCTTAAAATTTTCACAACTAGATACACCTCTTACATAGTTACATAACTATGTGAGGGATAATATCCATTTGCTAACAATGTATAATGGCACGTTGTTCAAATCTTTTGATTTTTTTATACAAAGATTATACATCCAATCCATGTTGTCATGCAAGTTTGTAGAATTTTCTAGCAAAGTTTAGATATTATTATATTTTATGTTATGATAGTTTGGAGATAGAACTATGAATTATCTCTAGCAAACAAATGCACTTTTTAGTTAACTCCAATATATTGGCTTCAATGAAATGTATGATCCAAAGTATATTTTTACGAATTTTTTGAATCTAACTGGAGCTATAGGCAGTTCAATTCCGAATTACTTTTAATAAGTACATAGAAATTCTTTTAAACTATAGAAAATAGTAAATCTATTTGAAAATTTATGAAGCTCCTACACAACAACATATATATAGGTTGGTGCTTGTAAAAAAAGTTTCTTATTATACAGACATTTCTAGGTTGATTCACATCATGCAGTCTCTATTTTTTTGATAATAGAAAAAAACAAATAATAAATTATTATTAGACAGTAAAGGGAAAAGAAATTTCGTAGTTGGGCCCAACTTAGTCCAGCTTAGCCAGCCCAACTTAGCCCATATAAGAGCAGATTCGCTTTTCACCGTTGGATCAACCTCGAACGGTAGATCCCCAACCCGCCCACCCCAATCCCCCGAACCCTATCCGCACCGCACGCAGCTCTCCCTGTCCCGTGAGCATACGCTCCCGCACCGAGTCATTCACGCGCACGCCACCGCCGCCACCGCCGTCGCCGCCCCCATGCCTCCCCTCGGTGAGTGGACGCCGCTGGTGCGGCGCTCGACATGGCGCCATTCCTCTGCCCCACGCACGCTCCCAACGCCACCCCTCCGTGGAAGGACGCCGCCGGCCGGTTCCGACAGCACGCTGCCGCTGCGGCTGTCTACTCTTCCCTTGCTGCTGTGCTTCACCAGTGATGATGAGCACACCCACCAGGTATGTGCGCCCCTTCTCTTCCGTTGCTGTCGTATGAAAAGCAGCGCACGGACCGTAACTTCTATTCGGCTATTCGCATCCAGATCTGATTTAATTGTGTAGTGAGCTCGGAGAGGCACTACACAGGCATCAGCGCCCCCTCGACCGCGCTGCGGCGTGGCCTCCAGTCCACTCCTCGTCAGTTGCCGGCTCAGCCGGCCGACGGCAGGCTGCACACAGCAGCAGCTAGCGCCACGCCCAGGATGCAGAGGCAGAGCAGTTCCAGCGATGCGCGCATACGCAGAGGCAAAGCATTGTTCAGGTTTCCCTCCGCCTTCTTTTTTTTTACTCTTCCTGTTTTATATTGTTTTTATTTCCCCATAAAGCAACGACTTGTGAGATTCTGTTTCCTACCACATTCTAGGAGCCACCGGTTACCCACTACTTATAATTGCAACAATAGGTATAAAGATGACATGGAAGTATCCTTAATCAATAACTTGTAGATCTGATTTCTTCATACACATCTTTTCCTAAATTCCTTTCTTTTTTAGTTTAATTTATGGATGCCACATAGATAGAGAAGAGTTAATCAATGGCAATGCATTATTGTTTTTATATATGTTCTTACAGATGCTATCGTAGCATTGAATCCATAGTTACTCATGATGCTATTTTTTCTCCCACAAGTTCTGTTAACTCTGTCATTTTCTATGCTTCTGCGATGCAACATATCATTATATCATATTTTTACCTGGTTATAAGATAATGTTGCAACCAAATATGATTCTCATTGTTGCCTTTGCTACTGCAGGCCACAATAGTGAAAACAATTTGGCCAAAAAAGTTAAGGGATACAGAAATTTATTTGTGGAAAAACGACAAGGACTGGGACACTACGGGCAGTGGTCGTGTATGTTCTGACTAACAGGGAAGAAGCAAGCTTGAGGCATCAAGTACTAGGTAGCTTTAAGTTTCATTCTTCTAAGTAGTGTTTATGGTTATCCATTTTAGCTTGCAAACTACTATACAAATTTGGATGAATTTGTGGGTTATTGGTTCAGTCTATGAGTAGCAGTAATTTCTCAAATTTACAGAATTGTTGTGCTTGAGTGCTATTTGTTAATTTCTATACATTTTTAGCCTCATGGCTGTGACTTAACAAGCTCCCACCCAGTTTGCATTAAATATTTGATTTGGGACTATTGATTTCTCTTGTCTCAGTTTATCTCTTTCACTATGCTGTTAAAGGAGACAAGGACCTGCTGCACAAGTGCATGCCAATTTTGACCTGAGCTTATGTGGTGTCTTTTTGATGGCTAGGTCTATCGCCATGGGTTACCTGCAGTGGGAGCCAGGGCTTAGTAGCAAGTCCATCGTGCTGCATTTCAACACCAAAGCCAGTAGCTGGTCTCCAGAAGTGAGTTGTACCATTTGGCTGTGCTTCATGCATCTATTGACGACTTTTGAGTGGTTTCGGCAAGTGAGTTGTACCAGCTGGTCACCTTTTGTCATGCATCATACCTTGAATAGACTGACTTGTGTGTTATGATGTATGGACCTCATGTAAGGATGAATGATAAATGCAATTGTAATATTCATATGGTGTGTCAATTGAATATAGTCACTAGAATCTATTACCCCTAAGAATTACCAAAGGGAATCGTCCACCCGTGGTTTCACCTCGCCCGGTGAAAGTCCGCCCGGCCTCCCACGCACACTCGCGAGTCGCGACCCCAATAAAAAAAAAAATGTCTCTCCCCGCCCACCCTTGCCCCTACCCGGCTGGTTCCACCCGGCTACCCCCGCACCGGCCACATCGCCGCGCCGCCGCGGTACTTGCTCCCCGGCCACCTCGCACCAGCACCCGCCATCGTGTGCTTCAAGAATTCGGAACTGCGCGTCCGCCGCCACGTCCGCCGCCGCTCGCCTCGACCTCGGCCGGAATCCTAGGGCCCGCGCCATCGCCGGCGACGAGCGGCCGCGCCCGGCGAGCAGCAGCAGAAAGATCTAGGCGCAGCGCCGGAGGAGGCCTCATGCCGCTCCGCATCTTCACGGCGGACCCCCAACTCCATCGCTCCCTGTTGATACCAGGTGTGCCAACCGCTTCTCTTCCCTGATGTTGAAATTGATGTTCTTATCATGTGGCAGCAGCCAGCAGTAGCTCGATTCTCTTGGTGTCCTCCACCGCCGTCCGCAGCCCCACGCGCGTGCGCTGCCCCAGCAGCACGTGAGCGACGCCGGACCGTGGGAATCGGCCGGAGCCCTAGGGCCTGCTCAGCCTCGATCCTTCGCCGGCGAGGATCCGTCGCATCGTGTCGAGCACTCAGCCGGTGCTTGTTCCTCCCGCTCAGCCCAGCGATGCTGGACGGAAGGGCCCTTGTGGTACGCAAGTTGTTTGCAGTGAGGAGTACGCGAGTTGTTTGCAGTGAGTCCCCTCCACCCGCGAGCGGTGCCTGTAGAGCACCGGTGCAGGTCGGCAGGTGCTGTGCGCCCAATTGCCGTGCTCTTCATCTGCTTGCTTCAGAGTCCGATTTCTCCTGCTGGTCCCCTCCCTCGCTGCAGCTTTCTTTTCCTGTTTGCTGGTCAGCGGTGCACAGATTATAGCTGCTACATATAGCTGTCCAATCCTCCATCCAGTAGCAAATAGAATCGAGATGCACAGTAGGCAGCAGCTTCTCTGCTCGGCAATTGCTTGCAGCAGCTTGAATTGATTTCATTGGATTTGCTCTTATTCGAGTAGAGTTCGCCTTCTGTTTTTACATTGCGTTGTCAATGTTCTTTGACAGCACCAAATCATCCTCTGCTCTTTCTCTTTGTGCCAACGACAGAGCAGGCAGTTTATCGAGCCTTGAATTATCTGGTCAGGCAGCAGCAGCACCTAGCTCGGCAACAATAATTCATCCTGATGCAGGAACTTGGCAAGAAGCAAGCAGCAGTACAGTGAGCATACTTTGGCAATCAGGTAAGGAGGAAAGCGGTGCGTGCGTCTTCACTGTCAAATGTCTGCCCTTAACTAAATTGATTTATGGCCTGCGTTTGTTAAATATCTTCAGATAGGGCATATGTAAATATAAACTGAATAAATTTACCTAATAGCAAACCATATGTTACCTTGGCTACACAGGATACAATTTTAACCTCTGTCATCGGCACTGACCTCTACTCTGAACTTTATTTCCAAGCAAAATGTAGGAAAAAACAATTGTGCCCTGTTCTAAGAAATAACAGGTATAGACCATTTTTCTTGTTCATTGTGTAGAGTGAATCAAGTACGTCCAATTATTTAATTTCTAAAACATTTTTAGGAACATAATCATCTATGGTGGAAACATAGATTAGAAAGACAAAATAAAGGGAAAGTCAACTGAGGGAAGGTGTAGGGTACACTTAATACATTTATGTATAACTATAGCCTTTCAGATGCTCTGATAAACGATTTTCTGAACCCAGTCATCAAAACACACATCTGAATTCGGAGCTCTAAAAATGATACATTATCTTTCCCCAGTCATAAAGCACATGAACTGACATAAACCCGTAAACATGAACTGAGCTAACATATCTGCATTGTTTACAATCTAATGACTGTAACTTCCATGTACCAGGAAACAATTCTGCGTGTTCACTGCCTCCAATTAAAACTGTTGTGAATTTTGTCTTTCATATGTCGAGGGTGACTATTGTGTGATTAGTTCTCTCCTGAACATATGCTACCTTGAAGGTGATACTTTTCACTTACCTTTTGGATTGACATTTTTCAGGTGTTGGCAATCAGTGAGTCATCAAAACATTTTTTTTTCTTTAGTGGAAAAAGCAAATTGTTTCCTGATTGCCATGGAGCAGTAAACAATTAGTTCAGTTTGGCAGCGTTTGAGTTCTGACTTTGTGATTTCAGGTGTACATGAGGGCTGACAACAACAAAGTATGGAAACACTCCCAAAACTGATGTAAGTTCAGTTTGTATCCTGTCCTATTCATGTGGAAATTCAAAGCCCCTAACATGTTAAAATTGTGATCCTGAATTCAAATTTTAACAACATCCCCAGAGTGTCACCTCATCACTTTTCAGAAGTTGGGATTTCTCAACAATTCTTGCTAATCGTTGTGAATCTATGTATTGCATATAATTTGCATCAATAGAAAATAAATATTCAGTTAAGCTCATAGAATATTTAAAATGCATGGATTCTAATTGCAGTATACTTTTTTCATCATTTCTCACACATAGATCACACAATGAGCTGATAAGGAATTTGGAAGCTGCACGATGGCCTTTTGCCCACAGTGAGGAGTACTGCACTGTATTGTGCCTGAAAATATAGAAGCCTGTAACTGTTGCCAAGTTAAGAAAATTGTTGGACGAAAGAATCCAGTGGAGGGATTCTTACATGCCACAAGATATTGTGCAGCTGCTAGCTTTGGCTGCTGATCTCCAATAAAACAGAGCTCTGGGTACCTACTGCCTGTGGAAAGCTCTGATAGACCACCCCAATAACAGTGAGCCGTTATTCACTTTTGAACATGGAATTCAACCTATTTTGATTGTTTGTTGTTTGTGGTCAGCTAGAAATTCTAAGTTTGTATCTAAAGTTTGAGACTTGAGTGGCTTAGTGATTGGCCAAATTAGTTCTTTTATGGTTTTTCTTCCGAGCTATGAAGACCAAGATATATGTGATTTTTTCTGTAATGTTGTTTTTTTGTTTCCGATCTCTATAGCATGTTTCAGTGTAATTAATATTTTCGCATGCTAATTCTATCAACTACTAGCACTGTAAACCTTACTACTAATGCTAATATATGAAAAGGCCAACACACCTGTCAATAAGCAGTTCATCTGCCGAGAGATTTGCATTGACCACTTTTTAAATATTTGTACACTGAAAATACATTATTTGCATTCAGAAAGGAGCTCTTCCACCATATCTACCTGATAGTGAGCAGACACGATAGGCTACAGTTACTGCTTCATCTTTACTGCCTCTTGCATTCACTCTTAAGTAGGCTATTATATTTCATGGCATGCAGATTCTTAGTAATACTACTATAATGATATATGTCCTATGTAGCTAATAGAAGTTATTGTTGTTACCTGAATTAGTACGTAGAATATGTATGACATGTGCTTCTGAATATGTATTACCTGTTGACCGCTTATGTTTTACTCAAAATTGCTCAGTATCTGCACCATCAAATGTCTGTCCTAAATTTGATTGCTTTATGGCCTGCACTGTCATATTAGCTTTCATCAGGACCAAAAAAACAAAATGAAACTAAGAACAAATGCTGGCACACACGTATTCAGCTCAACTTTCTCAGGTGCACAAGAGCATATACATGTAACCGCCAATCGATTGGAATCGATGCTTTTGGTTGATCTCGGATTGTTTGTTTATGCACATGTCTATATTGAGACTAAAAGGATTCTTACCCAATTAGTTGAGACTTAGATGCACAATTAATATTTTTTTCAGAGATGGTACGTTCAGAACTATGGAGTATGGACTTTGTTGTAAATTTGGTTTGTTGAATTTGCAGGTAATTAAATCTATGTAGCTCTCCACGACATGCAAGATTATGTTCAGACAATGCATGGATTGTAGCGTTGAAGATGGGGGTGGAGAGTGGGAGCTAGAGGGGAAATTTGCACTCTGAACAAATAGAAGCACTCTGAACGAATTTTGGAACATTGTTTGCTTGAGAACCATCTGTTTTCCAATACAAGGTAGATTAGTACTAGCACTAATAGTGAAATTGGTCTTGTGCTATGGTTGTGTGATATGTCCCGTTCAGATCATCATGTATGCTTTCATATTTAACATTTATCTTGTGACGTGGTTTATGCATGTTTTGATCATCGTCTAAGCTTTGTGTGATATGTCCACAGGCTGTGGCTTCACAACTATACTTCACAACCGTATAGTTTCAGTCAGATGTTTAATATAACCTTCTTGATATGAATTTTTTTTGTTTTTTTTTGACAACTGCAAACTTATATTATATTAAGCAACCAGTTTACACAAAAGTCCTCGAAAGAGGACCGAATTACAGCATGGTCCGAGGACCGGATAAGAGCAGGTACAAGAACAACGGCGACGACGGAGACGAGCTCGCCGGCGGAGGGCCGTAGGGGCGCCAGTGGTGCATACACCCGGGTGGAGGACCGCGCCATGCGTCGGTTGGAGATGGGGCGACGGAGCCGTTGGTGAAGAACGTTCCAGGCGACCGAAGGATCGATGTATTGCCGTCGCTGGAGTTAGGTGATGAAGCTCACTATCGAGTCCCCAGTGGAGGCGAGGTCGTCGGGGCGACGCCAGTTGAAGAGCTGCTCTGGTGGAAGCTGGTTGTGCAGGATTGAAGGCTGCATATAGTTGATGGAGGCGGTGGCGGAGACGTACGGTGGATGAGAGGCGGAGATCGAGGAAGCGCGGATCTTGGCGGCGGTGCAAGGAATGGAAAGCGGAGGCGGAGGAGTGGAGATCCGAGCTGCTGTGAGGCGGAATCACTTTATTGGAATATACCTTGGCTTGGCCGGCGTCGACGGCGAAGACCACCGCGACAGCGATGGCGACGGAGATGGCGACGGCCACCAGGAAGTTCATGCGAGATTAAAAGGGATTTTATAAGGGGAAGGAGAGAGGGTAAAACGGGGAAGGAGGAGCGGGGGCCGACCCACCTGCTCTACCGCCGGCGAGGACGCCGGGGGAGGCAGGGGGCCGGCGGCGGAGGATGGCGGCGGAGGCTAGAAGGGGAAAAGTTGGGTACGGTACTACGAAGAGCAGTTTCTACTCGCTTCACGAGAGCGTCTGTTCAGATCGACCATATTTGGCCTCTTGATATGAATTTGAATCTGTCCGTGAGACTTTTTAACCATAGTGCATCGTAGATGTTAAAACCCATAGCAACGCACGGGCAATAACCTAGTGGAGAGAAATGGAGAATGCGATGCGAGGCGATGGTTGGACCACGGAGTGATTCTGTGGAGCGATCTGGTGGGCCTGTGTCTAGGTAGCCCACTGGACTAGACGAAAGCATCAAATTGGGCTTGCAAAAGGGGACGTAAGCCCTCATCGTCGATACTCGATAGAGAGGGAGAAAAAAATCGCAAATTGCAGTAAAAATCAAAGCAGTTCCCTAAAAAAAAAAGTAAAAATCAAAGCCATGGGATGTGATGGACTTGCCATCTGACTAGAAAACTTGGCGCGCGGCATTGCCACGCCATGTTTGATATGCCATTTCTTGTATGAACAGTGCGGCTGTGAGACGAACAATACATGAATAATGCTTGTGAAAGCGACGTGCAGAGTGGTTTAAGACGTCCGATCACGATCCAATGACCGAGGTTTTGCAGGCGACGTGGCCACTCTCACCGGCGGCAAAACACAAATGAGAGGAATTTGGAAATTATTTTTCCACTTTTTGATGATGAAGGGGTATCACCCCAAAATTAGGGGGAAAAAATTGAACATGTAGGGTTTCATTCTAGAAGTCTTTTGGTTGAAGAATTATGGGATTCGAGTTAGGTTAGATGAGATATGAACTTTTAAAATTTGTCGACAAAACACGAATGAGAGGAAATTAAGAATTGTTCTTGTTTTTTGGATGATGAAGAGGGGGCGAAAATTAGGAAAATATTTTGAATATGTGGGGTTTATTTTAGAATATCTTTTTGTGCAAGAACTACGCAATTCGAAGTTAGGATGGGTGAGATATAAATTTTCTAAGTTTATCGATAAAACTGAATGTGAGGAATATGAAAAATATTTTGGATTTTTTTTGGATGATGAAGAAGGAGTGAAAAATATTTGGGTAGGTTTTAGAGTGGTTCATGTTTTTTTTTTTTTGAAAATTTGCTAGAAAGAGAAAGAGCTTATTTTTTGGTACGTCTCTCGTGTGTGTGGGTGGGGGGGGAATTTCTTTGTATGAACAGTGCGGCTGTCACATGAACAATACATAAATAATGCTTGTGAAAGCGACGTGCAGCGTGGTTTAAGACGTCCGATCGCGATCCAATGGCCGAGGTTTTGCAAGCGACGTGGCCACTCTCACCGGCCGGAGCTTGAGCTCTGGATGGTAGCATAGCTAATAGATGCAAATTAGCAGATGACAAAGAACTAAAAACATTGCACAAGTGATGATTCGATAGGGGCCTAAGCGCCGATGTGATAGTAATCCTTTCAAGGGCTCCGCCGCATCACGAGTCACCCCCACATCAAATTGATGGCGTGATACAATCACGGCCAGTCGAAGAGAGGTATGGTATGGAAATCGAATCAACGCGCTACAAAAGGAGGCAAAGATGGCGGATATATGATCGTATTGGTTTGGTGAGCAAGTGAAAAATGGCACCAATACTCCACGGTAGCGTAATAACTAACTCCCTTCCTATACCAATACGAGGTGATTTCTATACCTTCTATAACCTATTAATAAAAGCCCAAAATTTCAGTCCGCCTAGGAAATTCTGACCGCTCCGCCAAAATTCTGACCGCTTGCCGTGTCCGGTACATACGTATGTTTCAGAAGCGGAGACAGTAACGGTGCAAAAGGAGATTAGATCGAGGAAGAAAATAAAAATTCTACAGGGTTCCAGATGTAAAAATGCAAGAGACAAAGAAATAGTGGAAGGGCTTTAATAATTTTTGAAATAAAACAGGTTCCCGATGCAAAAAAAATGTCTGAGATATTGCAAAATTCACAAAAAATTATAGAAAAATAAAAAAAAATGTCAAACCAATTTTATCAGTTTCATAAAAATATTATCTATCCACATATGTTATGAATCGTGTTAGGTACTTAGGTCATATTTTATCTATAAGTATGTTATAAATCATGCTTGCATATATTGAATGCATATCGGTTAAATATTAAAGAGAACGAGCTAGAGGCAGACCGAGAATACATGGACGATGTCCTCATTGTTACCGTCCCCAAGCCTTCACTAACTTTTCGATGTTCGATTTCTGCCCAAGACGAGCCTGGTGCATAACCCATATTTTTCTATAGTTATGATATTCGTTTCTGCGATAAGTTTTGAAGAGGAAGATTTACACCATCTCGTTAGTTTTGATAAAAAAAGACCAGGGCTGCCTTTAAAAATAAAGAGAGATCTAACGTCATAATCTTTATCGGACAAAAAATTTTAATCCATCGACAACAAAATTATGGAAGTTGATATGATGCATCAAAAAACCTACAAAGGGTGATATTGAGTCATAAAAGACATGAGTAGCATGCAAAAGTTACAAAGTTTCAATATATTTATATCTAAATAATTATGTGTTTTACAATGAAAAAAGAATATATCGATGTGTATTTTAGTTCGATATAGGTTTAACGGGACATTGTGTTTTTTATTGTGAGCATTAACTTATATTACGGAGCTATAATCATCATAAAATAAATTATAAAAACATATAAAATGAAATAAATATGTTTCATCCACATTAGCATTTTATATTAATGTTAGTATTTTTCTCCCGTTGCAACGCACGGGCATATTTGCTAGTATTAGAATATATTGTTCACTTTGCGATTATTTTTTTTATTGCCAATATAGATTTCCTTGGGGGTTGGCTGTCAAGGATATTAGAATTAACTTGGCGGTGAAGAGCTATCAAGGAAACAACAATTACCTTGGCGGCCGTCGACTCTCAAGAAAACTATTTTCCTTGGTGGTTGTCGACCCTCAAGAAAATTGTTTTCCTTGGCGGTTCTAACATTTTCTTGGCCCTTTGGCAGATTAAGTCAGGTCGTATTTTCCTTGGCGGTCCGCCTCCAAGGAAATCATCCTTGAGTGCCAAAACCGCCAAGGAAACTAATTTCCCTTAGCTTCTATCCTTGAGTGTGTTTGCTTGACGGTTTGTAGTCAAGGATCATTTCCTTGGCGGTTTTACCCCTTTCTTTGGCGGTTTTTTGGCAATTCGAGATTCTGGTAGTGAAGTCTTGTGCTGTTGTCACGTACGTTTACTTTGATCTCGGTGCGCGTGGCGCCGTGGTTGGGGTGATCGGCTTGTCGTTGTTGAAGACCCACAGGCGGCGGACGCCGCGGACCGCAGTAGCGCTCGTGGAGCGGCACGTTGTAGGGCTTCTGCACCACGAACTGCGACTCGCTCAGATTGACATGGCTGAAGCCAGCGGTGAGGTTCAGGTGATGAGACGAGCCGGCATTGGCGGGGTAGGGCAACGATAGCGCCGTGGCAACCACCACCACTACCAGCAACAGCAGAGAGCAGGAGCTAAATGAAGAACTTGCCATGTCTGTGAGTACTAGCCAGTAGCCACTATTGAGGAGGGCCTACCTCCTCTGTCTATTTAACCGCTCGGCTACCTGGTAGAGAGTACACTAACGATGATTACCAAGAGGCGCAGCGCGTGTCGTTTGCACGGCGACGGGGACGGTGGCTGGCGGGCAGGCGGTGGCGTCACGAGTGCAAAGACGGCTAGCGATATCAAGCGACTGGAAACTCCAAGTTGAACGAAGGAGATCTCAAGAGAAGCCCAACCTCCAGAGTCTGCCATTCGGCCAACACAATGGAAAAAAGTTGAATGTGGACCGTCCATACGCCGACGCTGTGCGGTCTGTGTGACTGCTGCGTGGACCATTGCGCTAGTTTTTTCCCTCCCATTGTTAATCACAGGCCCTGTGGGCCATTTGTCAACTGCAAGTCCGTACGTGGCCATCGTGTGGATGGTCCGTACTGGATTTGTTTCCAACACAATGCACTCTTGTTCACTGGTTGGCTATCATCAGTTCGAGTCGTCACCAATGACGTGTCGATCCTTATCCTTCCTGGACTTGGCAAATATCGTGATTTGGCAACTTGCTAAAATATATGACAAGTGAAAAAATAGACTCTCTCCAAGAGTTTACCATTTGTACTTGGTAAAATAAAAAAGCCCCGCTAACGAAACGAAGAGGCCCGCTAAGTGAACGAAGAGCCCCGCTAACGAAACGAAGAGCCCACCAAGAAACAAAGAACCCCGCGAGCGCCATTATGACCTAGGGCTAGGGCCTGATCGTCTCATGACCTGATGCTAATGATTGATTCACTGATCGCTGATGGCTAGGGCCTGAATCTTGATCAGTGGCGAAGCTACGTTCAGTCGATGGGGTCGTCCGACACCAACGACTTTGCGGTCGTACGTGTACGCGGACAAATTTTTGCCGTGGCAGACCCCAGTAAAAAAAAGTTGCGACCCCAGCGGCCTGGCAGGCCGGCAGCCCATTAGCACAGTCCATCGTATTTCTTTCTCGTCCGAATGCCAAACGCCAACGCCCAAATGTGGCCTCCGATACAGCCCTGGCGGCACGGCGCACCTGCCGGTCTCTTCGTCTCTTCGTAGTCTCTCATCTCAAATGCACAAATCCTAGGGCGGGAGGGCAGCGCCGACGGCAAAAAAGCTCTTCCTTCTCCTTTTCATCCTTGCGTTCCAAAGTTCCAGCAAAGAAAGAACGACGTGCTTTCGCTTTTGGAATTTGGATCCAGTCCAGGCGTCCAGCATCCAGTCTTTTGGATCAAGATGCCGGTACGTTACGTATGCCAATTTACTAGTTCAGTATGTCTTGCACATTAGCATCTACTATAATTTTTCATGATATGACTAATTGTCTAATTTGATAGGCAATCAAAGCAAACTAGAAGGGTTTTATAAAAGGAAATTGCCACCACCGGTGATGATGAAAATAATAATGGAGACTCTTCAAGAGCAAGAAGAGATGGAGATGTCCCTGCACCTGCAGCAAACACTAACTGTACTGTTCAACGCACACGAAGAATCTCACGGCATGAGGTAAATTTTGATGAGCTTCCGTATGATCCGGCAGATAGAAGGAAGATATCAGATTACATAGGTGAAAAGCTACAAAATGATGTTAGGCGAAAATATTTGATTAGAGGTCCTTGTAAGCCTCCACCTGGTTTTATGTTTCCAACAACGATGATAGCGGGAAAACCACGGCGGTGTCAAGATGAATGGTTCTCTAAGTATGATTGGCTTGAGTACAGTGAAAAGGAGGATAGGTGTTTTTGTTTATACTGTTACTTGTTCAGAGATTGCAACATGGGCCAAGGCGGGAATGATGCATTTGTAGTAGATGGCTGGGATGGCTGGAACAAATGTGATAGGCTTCGAGTTCATGTAGGCAGCAAATGCAATAGTTTTCATAACACAGCTGTGAAAAGATGTGACAATTTGTTGAAGCCTGGCCAGTCGATTGGTGATGCTTTAAATAAGCAAAGTAATATCGCTAGAGAGCAACATCTAACTCGATTGAAGACATCAATTAAATCTGCTAGATTCTTGTTGCATCAAGGCTTAGCTTTTCGTGGCCATGATGAATCAGAGGAGTCCACAAATAAAGGAAATTTTCGAGAGTTAGTAGACCTTTTGGCTGATGAAAATGAGGAAGTCGGGAAAGTTGTTGGAAGTAATGCTCCTAAAAATAATAAGATGATTGCTCCAGAAATTCAAAGAGACATTGCCAACTGTTTTGCCGAGGTCAGTCAAATTATTTCTTTATTTTTGTTTTACAAATTATGTCATCTCATAGTATACAAGCTAATGGCTACCTGTTTATTTTTTTAGATTATAGTTAAATCTATTGTTGAAGAAATTGGTGGTGATGTGTTTTGCTTGTTAGTGGATGAGTCAGCTGATGTGTCTGGGAAGGAACAGATGGCAGTTGTCTTGCGGTACGTTGATAAGCTTGGGGTAATAAAGGAGAGACTTATTGGTGTGGTTCATGTGCAAGAGACGTCGGCTTCATGTCTGAAATCTAATATTGATCATTTGTTTGCTAAGTATGGCTTGAGCATAAAACAAATTAGAGGACAAGGTTATGATGGAGCCAGCAATATGAGAGGTGAATTCAATGGATTAAGGGCTTTAATCACAAGAGAGAACAGCTCAGCATATTATATACACTGCAATTAGTCATTGTCGCAGTGGCTAAAAAGAATGATGATGCTAGTGATTTCTTTGATATGATAGCTCTGTTACTTAGTGTGGTAGGAGCTTCTTGCAAACGTAAAGATATGATTCGAGAAAGTCAGCAAGAGAGAGTTAGCAAAGCCATAGGCAGTGGACAACTCAAAGTGGAACTGGATTAAATCAAGAACAATCCCTTAAAAGAGCTGGAGACACACGTTGGGGTTCTCATTATAAAACCCTCAAGAGCATAAGCAATCTATTCCCTGAAGTTATTGAAGTTCTCCAATATGTTGAAAAAGAAGGTCCAACTGATGCAAAGAGAAGACAAGCTCGTGGTCTCCTAGACTACATGAAGGATTTTGACTTTGTGTTTCACTTGCACTTGATGTTGCTTATTTTAGGCCATGCAAATTCTTTGTCATTGTCCTTGCAGAGGCAAGACAAAGACATCCTAGAGGCCATGTTAGAGGTGAAGTTAACCAAGAAAAAATTTCAGCAAATTAGAGATGATGGTTGGGATTCTTTATTGCAGTCTGTATACTCCTTTTGTGAACAGCATGGCATTGCTAAGTTGGATATGGACGAGGAATATATTGATCGCCATAAGCCAAGGAAAAAGACTAATCGCACCAATTATCAGCATTATAGATATGACTGCTTGAACCCAATTATTGACTTGCAGCTTACGAGTTTAATGATCGTTTCAATGAGGTAAACTCTCAATTGCTTACTCATATCGCTGCTTTCAATCCCAAGAATTGTTTTGAGGCTTTCAAAGTTGAGAGTTTAATGGAGTTAGCTAAGTTATATCCCGATGATTTCAATTCAACACAACTGAAGGATCTTCACCGTGACCTTAATTTGTACATTGACAACATATGAGCTGATGAAAGATTTGCCAACTTGAACACTATTTCTGAGCTTGCTAGGTTGATGGTGGCTAAAAAGAAACATTTGGCTTTTCCTTTGGTCTATCGGCTTCTCAAGTTAGTACTAGTTCTTCCTATTGCCACCGCATCGGTGGAAAGGTGCTTTTCGGCCATGAAAATTGTGAAGACAATACCGAGAAATCGTATTGGAGATGGATTTATGAATGATTGTATCATATGCTTCGTGGAACAAGGATTTTTGGCCAAAATTCCAATTGATGATGTGATAGTTCGCTTTCACAAGATGGAGGATCGTAGCCGTCGAGGGACATTGTGATAGGTAACTACTATAGTGATTTGTAAAAGTTTATTTTGTCACAATATGCTGTTATTACCATGTTAATTTATGCTACATATGGTATTATATTATCGCAACCTATAAGTTAATGCTCGGTTAGTTTTGAGTGCCGACCCCAGCGGCCATTTTTCCTGGCTTCGCCGCTGATCTTGATCGCTGATGGCTAGGGCCTGAATCTTGATCGCTGATGACCAGCTGCAGTGACAACTGATGGCTAGGGCCTGAATCCTGATCGCAGCGATGGCGCCTTGGCCTTGCCGTGTGCTCGTGCCTCCATCACTCTGTGATGAGTCCGTGTGTGTCTGCAGCTACTCACCCTTGAGGCGGTGCCAACATCCCGAATCCTGGTGGCGAGGTCCTCGACGACCCCGGCCCAGCCTGTGGCATCCAGGTTGTCATCGAGATGGGAACGGTCGGGAATGGCGCCAACTCCTCTCTCAAGGACGCAACCTGGGCTATGGCGCGAAGGAGATATGTCGTGCGGGAAGGAGACGGGCACACGAAGAGGAAGAAGTCGCGATGCCAAGTGCGATGCGCGCGCGTAAAGATACGCACGCGGAGGGGAGGAATAGCAAGTTGCTAAAAATGGCAATTTCATTTGACAAACTGTTGGAGAGTAAATTTTCTTGTTTTGCCAAATTTTCAAGGATGGTAAGCTCATTTGGCAAACTGTTAGAGATGCTCTTATGTATATCTCGACGCGTGTATTGCTTTCGTTTCTTGTTTTGTTTTCTTGCCTCTATGTTTGCTTTTATTTAGTATTTTTACAATATTTACTAGACTTTTTCCATGTATGCATGATCTTTATGATATAGCGGTGTTAATTGATCGAAACGTTATGGTTTATTTATTTCTCGATATCGATAGCATTCCATAGTGTATTTTTGTTCATCGTATGTTACATATTTGTATTTATTAGATAAATAGATTCGTTTTATTTATTAGATAATATATTATTCTCATTATCTTGCTGTTGTAGTGTGTTTTATCTTGTTTGGTATAAAACGGCTCCAAATAGCTTCAAGAGCTGATGCAGAAGTTGTGCTAAATATGGCATTATTAGTTATAAATATAAACTAGTATAGTTTATAGTTGCACATTACTTTTTACAAAAAGGAATAATTATTGCCTTGGAAAATACTCCAGTCGAATAAAGGCACAGTTACACATGAGTTACTACTCAGTTTCATTTATAAATTTGTGTGGTTTGCGGTTATAAATTTGAGACACATTTTGCTCATTTCCTGTTCCCTTTGCCCTAAAATAGATGGTTCTTGCTTCCGGGCAAGTCATACACTTTTTAGCTTTAAAAAAATAAATATATACAACAAAATTTTAATATTTATAGGACATAATTAATTACTATCACTAAATAGATTTTTTTAAGGCTCGGTGGGGAAGTACACTGAAACTGTAGACATCGCCTTTGATGAACACGAGTTGTCGGACTCAAATGGTGAATAGGATCAGCAAACACATGATGACGAAGAAAATGCAGAAGCACATGATGCTGAAGAGGATGAGCAAGCACAAGATGGTGTAGATGATGACCAAGCAAATCACGATCAGGCTCCACATAGATTGAAGGATTTAACAGATAGACAAAGACAAGACATATTTGAAGAGTTGCTTCGGAGCAGTAACAATGGAAAATTAAAAAGAAACAGTACAACTATTATTCATGATAAATACAATGTCCCCAAACGTACCATACAACGTGTATGGAAGAGAGCAAAAAGATGTTGGGCAGCAGGCATACCAGTAGATGTCAGGGGTTTGAAACCTAAGAACTGTGGCCGTAAAAAAGTTCAAGTGAATGTCTCTAGAGTTGCAGATATTCCCATAAGCAGAAGGGGTACTTTAAGGTCACTTGCAAATGCTCTAGGTGTCCATAAAAGCACTCTGCATAGGGCATTCAAACAAGGATTGCTGCGACGACACTCCAACTCACTGAAGCCCTATTTGAAGGAAGCAAATAAAAAGGCTAAGTTGCAGTGGTGTCTCTCTATGCTAGAACCAACTACGCTGCAAACTAATCCCAAGTTCAAACACATGAAAAATATAATCCACACAGATGAGAAGTGGTTCAATGGGACAAGAAATAATAAGATATACATGGCTCTAGACGAACAAGACCCCCACAGGACAGTGCAAAACAAGAATGCCATTGACAAAGTCATGTTTTATTCTGGAGTTACACAGCCTAGGTTTGATGCTAAAGGCAGATGTTATTTTGATGGCAAGTTAGGTTGTTGGCCTTTTGTTCGTGAGGTAGCATTCTCAGTCATGTTTTATTCTAGTTTCAATACATAAGAATCGGTACAACTATATTCTCATATAAATATTTGTACATTCAGGAACTAGCACCAAAAAGAAGTGAAAATAGGCCTAGGGGCACACCTATGACGAAGACAATGAAGGTTGATAGACAGACAATGAGATCTTATGTGATCACCAAACTTGTTGAAGCTATACGCATTCGTTGGCCTCAAGAAGATGGCAACGAGATAATTTGGATACAGCAGGACAATGCTCCCTCACATATCCGCGCCGATGATCCTGATTTTAAAGCAGCAGTTGCTCGGACGGGCCTAGATATACGCATAATGAATCAACCTGCTAATTCTCCTGATATGAATTGCCTAGATCTTGGTTTCTTTGCATCTCTTCAGTCGATGACGGATCGAAGGACATCTAGAAACATGAATGACATCATCGTAGGGTATTCCTAACGCTACAAGGATGCATGATTGAGGTTATGAAAGATAATGGAGGGAATAGGTACAAGATCCCCCACACGAATAAGCCAAGGCTGGAGGCACTAGGCATGCTTCCCAACTCTCTTAGTTTGTTAAGCTTTTGAGGTGTGCAGCAATAATGGGATATGGATGCCTAGCTTTTGAGGTGCAGCAACAATGGGATATGGATGTCTAGCTTTTAAGGTGCAACAACAATGGGATATGGATGTCTAGCTTTTGCTTAATGTACTGCTATTATGATGTGTGTACATGTAAATATGTTTAGTATCTTGTAATCCTAGTGGAGGCGAAGGAAACCCTTTTGTGGTGCATGTATAAAACTAGTATGATGTGTGTACTTGTAAATATGTTTAGTATCTTGTAAATATGTTTGGTTTCTCTGCATTCCTACTTACTTAATCATGTTCATACATTTCCTGCCGCTAAAAACACCATCTGTTCATGCATATATTTACTTCACCGCAAAAACAATATTATGCTGCGTTGTTCTGGTGACAATGAGCTAACGAAATATAGTTCTTAATATTCAGATAGCGGAAATCATAAGTTGTGCATCATTTCATCGTCACACATAGTGGAAATATAGTTCTTAAAATTTACCTTCATACCCAAAAGCTAACATTGTCACACTACATAACATAGTCACTGAAACACACAAAAGCAGCATTTCATCGTCTGTTGACAGTTGTTAACCATCAATTTTATATGTCAACTAAAGAGAGAAAATGGGGTATAAATTGAAAATCACCATAGACTTAGGGCTTTCACTGACAATTTTCACGAGTTTTGGTGAATGTCTGTTTCTGCAGGGGTTATCAGAAAATACCAAAGGAGACCCACATGTCGGATTTACATAGAGAGAAACAGGCCTATGTATAAAAAAGAACAATCTAGAAGACTTGGGAAGGCAACCCCTGGAAGCTGGGGCCCACCTGGCAGTGTGCCTGGGCGGGCGCCCAAGCCTCCTGGGCGGCCGCCCCTCCCCCTGGATCAATCAGGGGAGTCTCGCGGATCCTGCCTCCACCGACCCTGAGGAGCAATAATAATCGTCTATTTAGGTTGGTTTGATCCGACGGCTGTGGTGCCTCCATGAGGATTATATAAGCAGGGCCCCTCTCCCTAGGAAAAACCCTAATTCATTCTGTAATTCATTTGAGAATTGAGAAGTAGAGGTAGCCATCAGCAGAGCTAGTGTTTAGAGATCTCTCTCCACCAGAGAATTAGAGTAGCTACTCCAATTCTTCAAGTTCTACATAGGTTTAGACTAGATAGAGGAAGAGTCGGGCGCTTGTGCTCGGAATTCTGGATCTCCATCATCAAGGATTGGTATTATCTTGTATCTCGTTCTTGTGACTTTATTCTAATATCATTATGTTTTGATTTATTATGTTCCTAGTTTATTCTAGTTCTACATTTGATATGATCATGATTGATAATGAGTTTATGTATATGTTTGCAAAGCACTTAGCTCTCTTCGCGGGAGGGTTAGGTGGTAGATTACATGTAAGCTTGGTGCTTAGATTCCGTTTATCTGCAAATGCACCCTATTGGCCGAGTTGTGTGGTAGATCGCGGAAGTGACAGTTCTGTTGAGTCCTTCGTAGTCCATCCCCCGTTGATAGGACTAGCAGAACTAAAGTTGCGTAGGAAGTTCTGCTATGTCTTGGCTTTTTATACCAACAATCCTTATACATAGATAAAGAGTCTTTTGTGCTATATATGATAGTGTAGCGTTAGAGTAGATGAATAGCTTAGTAGACTAGAACCTACCTAGAAATTCTATCTCTTGAACTAAACTGACATCAACCTACCTTTTGTTGAGTAGTCTATCTCTAATCTCTGTGTGATTTATTCCCTGAGCTTTACAATTCATATTCTTTATTTATCATGGTTTACCCCCTGCCAAAGTATGTGACCGTGCAATCAATCACTCATAAATAGTCATGTTTTGCAAGTTTATCTCATTGTTTAAGTCCTTAGTTCTTTCCCTTGAGCTAAATATAAATTAATGATACAGGGAATATTTCCCAGTGAAGTGCTACAATGGTATTTAATATGTACCCTTGCGGAGCCTATATTTATTGTACTATAGGAGCAATTTCTATACCAACGCTTCTGGCGCCATGCTAGGGATGACAACTTAGCTTGAGTGGTGTTAGAAGTGTCAACAAGTATTTCCCGGCGCCGTTGCCGGGGAAGGAATAAACTTTTTTGAGAAAAATTGCCTAAACAGATACTTAGAAAATGAGTGATTGTCACTAGTCAACTATACTTTGGCAGGTTCACCCCTATTTGTTTTTCTATGTCTATATTTTATACGGGGTATTAGCAGGATTGAATCTGATTCATTCAACTCTCTATCATTAGAATCAGATCAATCAAGAAGGAAGCTCGTCACCAATATCAGAAGCTATGGCTAAGAAGACCTTGTTGGAGTTCTGTGCTCCAACAGTGGAGAACATCCGCACTAGTCCAGTACTAGAAATAGAAGATCTTGAGTTTGAGCTCAAGCCAAGCCTCATCAACATGGTGCAAGCTATCCAATTTAGTGGAAAGGTACATGAAGATGCAAGTGCACATTTACAGGACTTCATGGAAATTGGAAGCACTATTGCCATAGAAGGAGTTAATCAAGATATCATACTACTTTGCCTCTTTCCATTCTCACTAGTGGGAAGAGCGAAGCAGAGGTTCTATGCCAATAAAGAAGACATCAACACGTGGGAGAAGTGTTCCAAAGCCTTTCTAGCAAAATTCTTCCCAATAGGCAAGACCAATGCCTTAAGAGGAAACATTACTAACTTCCAACAGAGAAGAAGACGTAAACCATTTTAGAAGCATGGGAGCGTTTGCAAGGATACATCCAAGATTGTCCCCATCACGGAATGAAAGAATGGTTACTCATGCAAGGCTTTTATCATGGATTAACCCGTAAGACGCGTGAACACCTAGATGCAACCGCTACGAGAAGGATCATTTTTGTCACTCACTCTTAGGAAAGCTAAGAAGCTTATGGAGAAGATAGCAGACAATCAAAGTCGGTCCCAAGACAATATTCAACATTGTCATCAAAGTAAAGAAGCAACTGAAGAAGTGAATGCACTATCTACCAAGATGGACGACTTGCTCAACTGGCTTGACCAGAGGGCCAAGTACAAGGAAGACCAGAGAGCAATTGAAGCCACATATAAGCAAAATTCAAGCCCCATCGTCAGGAAGATTCCACATCAATCAAATTGGAGACAACAACAAAATAGCCAAGATATGAATTTAGGTAATTTTACAAAGCAACCTACTTTAAGAGAATTATTTATGCAAAGAATCTAAAATCAATCTAGACATCAAATCTAGGCTTGTCATTAATGATAGAACCTTGGAAGGTATAATTGATAAAATGGATAGTCTATCCTCTCGCCATTAAGGACCAACTAGAATTTAATAAAAAGATAGAAGCAAAGATAGCACGCTTAGTTGTTGCATTGCCTGTTGCCACTAACCCTGAGCAGGTAAGATCTATTACTACAAGAAGAGGGAGTTTCACCAGAGATCTTCCCTATCCAAAAGGTACAAGAAGATCACCTGTGTTATCACCAGTGGCAGAAGAAGGGAACAACAATCCTGAAGAAGTGTTACCCCAAGAGCCAATACAAGATCAGGAAATAAGACAGAATTTTCAAGATACAAACTATCTACCATTTCCTCACGTAAATAGAAGAGCACAACAATCGATGAGCAGTTTGGTAAGTTCATAGAGGTAATCCAAAAATTATATGTCAATATACCTCTGCTGGATGCCATACAGGTCCCCACATATGCCAAGTACATAAGAGACATTCTTAACAAGAAGAAACCCTACCTAGAAATTCTATCTCTTGAACTAATAATCCGACATCAACCTACCTTTTGTTGAGTAGTCTATCTCTAATCTCTATGTGATTTATTCCCTCGAGCTTTATAATTCATATTCTTTATTTATCATGCTTTACCCCCGCCAAAGTATGTGACCGTGCAATCAGTCACTCATAAGTAGTCGTGTTTTGCAAGTTTATCTCATTGTTTAAGTCCTTAGTTCTTTCCCATGAGCTAAATATAAATTAAGGATACCGGAATATTTCTCGGTGAAGTGCTACAATGGTATTTAATATGTACGCTTGCGGATCCTATATTTAGTGTAGTATAGGAGCAGTTTCTATACCAACGCTTCTGGCGCCATGCTAGGGATGACAACTTAGCTTGAGTGGTGTTAGAAGTGTCAACAATCATTTCTGGCGCCGTTGCCGGGGAAGGAATAAACTTTTTTGAGAAAAATTGCCTAAACAGATACTTAGAAAATGAGTGATTGTCACTAGTTGAAAGCTCTTGTTTGGTTTTGATAATTGATGACACTCGATGTTGCTAATGGTTTGCTCTAAGTGTGACTAGAAGCAATAGCAACATGACGGAGATGCCTAGGACTCGGTGATGGACTTGGACATGGTGATGATCAAGCTCCGAGGTTCAACGCAAAGGTATCAAGAGATAGGTGTTTTCCCTTTCAGTGATCGAGACACTATAGAGAGTGTGATCACGTTTAGGATTGATGACCGACAATCAAGAGGGGAATTCATGGTTGAATTCGCGGTCCAAGTGCCTCTAGGTTCGACTTTGCATGATGCATGAGAGGCTAACTTGAGAGAGCTAACACTTGCCCTTTTCTTGTGATGAAATGCTAACTCGTGTGGTTGAGAGTGATCTACATGTTGGAGTTAGCACCCTAAGGCAAGTGGTTTGGTTTGGATTGAAGACGGCGTGACGATGACGATGAAACAACGAAGACTGCGCCTCTGTGCATTGGCCGGACGCCCTAGTAGGTGGGTGTTGGCAAATCTTAACGCACACCGACTAGAGTAAAGTTAAAATGTCAATGGTGGCGCCTAATAGCAGTGCTTACTGGCAAGCCTGAACTATCACCAGAGAGAGGGTGTCACAAGTCCTCCTCAGGCAATGGCTCTAGGAATGCTAAGCAAAGCTAAACTCTAGTGATGACGCAAGATGTACCAAGTGGTAACTCTACAAGCGCACAGGTACCGCTGTAGCACTTCAACCGAGGTGAGTATCCGCGGTGTCATAATTTATAGTTCGCTCACAGGAAAGCGGACTAAGACTCTCTAATAAATGCGGGGATGGATATCCGTGGTATGTCTACTCAATCTAAGTTTACCAGTGTTATCAGGGGGTAAGAATAATGGATAAGAGTGATAAATAAATAAAAGATAACTGGTAGTGAGCTAGCTAGGTGGGAGGACAACGAGTGAGTATGGACTCCTATGTATCTAACTCTACTTCTGTGTTCTAATCCTAACAATATAATTGACTCAGCTAGACTAGTATCTAGACAATCTTGTGTGGTGGGGAAGTCGACTACAATAGGAGGCGAAACTCCTATCCAAGCGGACCTTTGGCTTATGGACGCCCTACAGACCAAACCCGATGCAAATAGAACCTAATGAGAAGCGCAGGCCTATCACGCTCACCGCCGCCCGCTATTATACGTCAGAACGGATGGTTGCATCCACTAATAAGTGCTAATCTAAGCACCTCACTTACACTAGTCTTATGACTCCAACTGTCACGTAAATAGCCAAAGCCCCTAATGGTAGTGAAACACACACAAGGTGTTGTAAACACTAATCTAACTAAGACAACTACACTTGTAAGACTAAGACACAACACTACTATACTAGTATAGTATGGCACTAAGTAAATACTCAAAGTAAGTACTTAAAGTAAAGACTTAGTAAAGTAAAGTAAGACTATATATTAATAAAGAATGCAACACAAGAGAAAAGGTACAAGAGTTATACCAGACTCTCCAGAAAATGACTCCGGAGACCTGATCTTTGCTCGACTCGACTCTAACTCCCACTCTAGACTAGACTACACTACAATTGATCTCCCAAGAGAACTTGAGCTTGTAATACAATGGAGACTACTTGGGGATGGTTTAGGAGAAGGATTGGGGGGGTATTTATAGTGGGAGGTGGAGTAGGGGCTACTCCACCGCCACGTCATCGATCCGCGTGATCTTCACCATGCTCCGTTGGATCAAACTGACCTTCCCACCGCCTTGAATGGACGTCTGTGATCATGGGACACGTGGAGGCCATGCAGGATGTCAGTGGAGAGCAAACCGACCTTGGGAGGGGCCCACTTGTAGGTCGGCCGACCAGGGGTCTGGCTGACCTGTGGGTCCCCCTTCCTTCTAGAAGGTGGCAAGGTCGGTGGGAGCCTTGGACAGGTGGCAGGCCACCATTGGTGGGTCGGCCGACCTGCCTTTGGTGAGCCTAGCCCACCTGCAGCTCCCTGGTGCTGTCCCCACTTGTCACATGAAGTGTTGTCCGAAGTTGAGTCTAGTTGCTCTCTTGCTTGCTTCCATGTGGACCCATGGATCCATGTGCTATGAATTTGGATCGTTGATATGTAGCATACTTGGATCCAAGGGTTGGGAAGATCTCCTTGGAGCATGGCAAGGACTATGCCATGGAGGGAAGCCCCTGGTGGGCCCAAGTCCAGGTCGGTCGACCTGGGTTTTGGGTCCCACAGGGCTCATTTCCATCTTCCCTGCATTTCACAAGCTAAGAGTACAAGTGGAACTTTATTAGTGATAAATATGCTCATGTGATGCTTATCTTCCTTCCATCGAGGACTGTTGATGGGTTCTTGAGTGTACCAAAATAGGTCTTATTTCCCGTCAACAAGATCCCCCAAGCTTAACCTTTGCTCGTCCCGAGCAAACAATCAAGACTTGGTTCGATTGGATCAGGTATTATCACTAAGTTAACATCTCAATAGTATTAAGTGTACAACAAAAAACTTCTCCTTGAATGGAAAAATTAGCAATGCTAACACACCAATGTTACTTTAGCACTAATGGGGCTTATAGCATTAACTTAATCTTGGGATGTTGAGAGACAGAACAGTATTGACTAGAGCATCTACTTTTCTCATTCTTTTAGCAAGTTTCATGCCAGAGGTTTTTGCTAAGTTTTCAAAAGAAATCTTAATGTTCCTCATATGGTTTCTCTCAAGTCGCTCAAGTGGTGTATGAATCCTCACCAAGGCACATCATGTGTTCGCCTTTCCAAACCATCCTACCTCTATAAGGGCTTTATGTGGAGCTTAAAGTAGGTATGGCAAGGAATAGCGTACGCACAATGCATATGTTGTCAAGTTAAGAAACTTGGACCTAAGTAGAGAAGTATCATACTCCCAAATCAAGATGTGGAAATGGAATGAATAGCATGATGGAATGCGATGGATGGTAGGGTAATGGAGGGATGGTATGGTAGATGAGGTTGCTCCTTTATTTGATTCTATCTCTCTTTCTACTTTCTATTGAGACAAGGCTGGCTCTCGCTCTCTCTCTCTTTTTTTTTTATGACAGGAATCTATGGAGTAGATGCCTAGCCTTTTTGATGTGTCTCATCTAACAATTAATGACTGAGAGAGTTTTTCTATCATTAGGACATGGAGCAACCCATTTGATAGAGTTGGTGGATATGGAGGTGCGTACTTCCAGTGTAGAAGCAGCATATGAATGGTTGCGTACCTCCGGATTAGAAGTAGCATATTTGGTGGTTTGTGTAATCTTGATCTTAGGACTATGACAAACCTCTAACACAGGTTCTACAAGACTTAACGAGACTCAATACAAGCAAGTAGCTTATGTAGAAGGCTTTTGATATGCAAAGTATATATATGGCCGTGGTAGGAATTTAACACCATTGAGGAACAATTTAGTTTTTAATCATTTCAAAATAGATCCTCTGGCAATCATGCGTGCTTAGAATAATAGTATAGAGCTCTTATCTCAACTATCTCACATCTCACAACAACTTAGACTTTGTTTTAGCACTTGCAACCCACTAAGTATTCAAGTTCATGATGGTTAAAGATGCCAAGTAATCCATACTTAGAAAAGTGCTAAGTTGTAGACTAACACTAGAGAAATATTAACTAGTAATCTCATCATCATTTCCATAGGAAGAACAGCACACATGAAGCATATATACAAAGGGAAATAAAGCAAGTAAATATTTTTAGATTTTTAGAAATATTCAAATTTTTATAATTAATATTTTTCTGAATTTTTTTAGATGCAAGAAAATAACAATTGAAATGCAATAAAGTAGGAATTGAAATAAAGGGGTTGGAAACTTACCTTGGATAACTTACCTTAGTGGGGGAGAGAATCTCCCCAAGCTTGTCTTTTGCTCACTGTGGTGGCTGCCATCCCCACCACTGGTCCCAGCGGTGTTGATCTTCTGTTTGGAGACCTTGGACCATTTCCATGTTTTGCTGCACGAGTTGCAACGTGGCCTGCTGCCCAATGTTGATGTTCTCCACATCGCTGATGAGCGTCTCCATCTCGGACTGTGGCTGGCGCCTCTGTTGACGGGAAATAAGACCTGTTATGGTATACTCAGAAACCCGTCAACAGTCCTCGATGGAGGGAAGATAAGCATCACATGAGCATATTTATCACTAATAAAGTTCCACTTGTACGCTTAGCTTGTGAAATGCAGGGAAGATGGAAATGAGCCCTGTGGGACCCAAAACCCAGTCAACCGACCCGGTGCCGGTCTCACCGAGCCGACCTCCAAGCGGGGTCCTTGACATGCTACGGGAGACCTTCCCAACCCCTGGATCCAAGTGTGCTACAACTCAATGTTCCAATTACTTAGCACATTGGTCCAAGGATTCACATAGAAGCAAGCAAGGAATCAAGTGAACCCAACTTCGGACAAGACTACACGTGACAAGTGGAGACAGCACCAGGGAGCTGCAGGTGGGTCAGGCTCACTAGACCCTGGTCGGCCGACCAGGCTTTGGTGGCCTGACACCTGGCCAATGCTCCCACAGCCACCTGGACCTTCTAGAAGGGCAGTGGGACCCACAGGTCAGCCAACCCCTAGTCGGCCGACCTGCTTTTGGATCTACCCCAAGGTCGGTTGCCTCTCCACCGACTTCCTTCATGGCCTCCACGTGTCCCAAGCTGATAGACGTCCATTCAAGGCGGTGGAAGGTCGGTTTGATCCAACGGAGCATGGTGAAGAGCACACGGATCGATGACGTGGCGGTGGAGTAGCCCCTACTCCATCCCCCACTATAAATACCCCCCTAGGCCTTCATCTCAAGGTATCCCCAAGTGTATCTCCAAGTAGTACACAAGTGTGTTCTCAAGCTCTCTTGGGAGATCAAGTGTAGTGTAGTCTAGTCTAGAGTGGGAGTTAGAGTCGAGTCGAGCGAAGCTCAGGTCTCTGGAGTCATCTTCTGGAGAGTCTGGTATAGCTCTTGTACCTTTCCTCTTGTATTACTTTCTTTATTAATATATTCTTCCTTTACTTCATTAAGTCTTTACTTTGAGTACTTTACTTTAAGTATTTACTTAGTGCATTACTATACTAGTATAGTAGTGTTGTGTCTTAGTCCTCTTAGTGTAGAGTCTTAGCTAGTTTAGTGCCTAAATCCTTTGTGTGTGTTTCACTACCAACTGGGGCTGAGGCTACTTACGTGGTTGCCGAAGTCATAAGGCTAGTGTAAGCGAGGTGCTTAGACTAGTGCTTATTAGTGGATGCAACCTTACCTTGATTGGTATATCCATTCAACATTCTGACGTATATTAGCGGGAACGGCGAATCGTGACTGGACTCCGTCGCCTTATAGTTCTATTTGCGTTGGGTTTGGTCTGTAGGGCGACCATAAGCCAAAGGTCCACTGGAGTAGGGGATTACCCCTCCTACTTGTCAGTCGACTTCCCCTATCACACAGATTGTTTAGGCATTAGTCTAGTTGAGTCATTACATTAGTAGGATTAGAACACAGAAGTAGAGTTAGATACTTAGGAGTCCATACTCACTCGTTGTCCTCCCACCTAGCTAGCTACCTACCAGTTACCCTTAGTTTATCACTCCTATCCAATACAACTTATCCCCTTCGTCAACACTGATAACTTAGATTGAGTAGAACCACCACGGATATCCATCCACCCATTTACTAGAGAGACCTAGTCCGCTTTCCTATGAGCGAACTACAAATTACGACACCGTGGATACTCACCCAGTTGAAGTGCTACAGTGGTACCTGTGCGCTTGCAGAGTTACCCTTGGCATATCTTGCGTCATCACTAGAGTCTAGCCTTGCTTAGCATTTCTAGGCTGTTGCCTGAGGAGGAATTGTGACACCCTCTCTCTGGTAATAGTTCAGGCTTGCAGTAAGCATTGCTACCAGGCACCACCTTTGTCACATTATCTTAATCTAGCCGGTGTGCGTTAAGATTTGCCAACAAGCATTTCTGGCGCCGTTGCTGGGACTAGACTTTCTGTCTGTCTCTAGTGATTGCGCTAAGAAATACCAACAAGCATTTCTGGCGCCGTTGCCGGGGAAAGCGCCGCATTAGGAATCTCTAGTAAATTGGAATCCGTGGTCTACTCTTAATCTAAGTATCCGTTAGTGTTAGGAGCTTATCCTTCACTTGTCTTGTTTTGCTTGTTATCATTTTTAAGACAGTGCATGAGCGGTTTCAAACTACCGTCAAACTTCGTTGAAGATCCCGATTCTTGAAGAGAGCTAGACGTCGTCTAGTTCCTCCTCGAGGGTTCATCTCGGAGCTGAACCATTTGTGGAAGGAAGTCCCGCACCGCTTGTTGAGGCGAGTCATGGCTCGAAGACCATCGCTGAGTTCTCGTCCCCGTCAGCTGACTTTGTCGCTATGGGCCCGAACGTGAACTTGGGCGATGCGACCTTTGAACTCAAGCCTGCACTGATCAACATGGTGCAAGCCAATCAATTCTGTGGGAAGCCACATGAGGATGCTAATGCCCACCTTCAACACTTTCTGGAGGTGTGCAACACTTTCACGGTCAAGAACGTCACAGTGGATGCCGTTCGTCTTCGTCTTTCCCATTCTCGCTATTGGGAAAAGCGAAGCAATGGTTCTACAACAACAAGAATGAAGTGACGACTTGGGACAGATGTGCCAATGCTTTCCTCAAGAAGTTCTTTCCAGCAGGCAAGACCAGTGTCCTGCGTGGGAAGATCTCAAGCTTCCAACAAAAGTCTGATGAGACGTTTCCCGAAGCATGGGAACGTCTCAATGAGTACATTCAGGCTTGTCCTCATCATGGGTAGACGAATGGCTCATTATTCAAGGTTTTTACCACGGGCTAACCGGCATAGCCCGTAGTCACCTTGATGCTTCCGCTGGAGGGGCATTCTTGCAACACAATGTCAAGGATGCCAAGGAGCTCATTGAGAAAATGGTTATCAACCAAGGTTGGAATGAAGGGCGCCTTCAGCCAAAGAAGAGAGGTGTCCACGCCCTCAATGAGGTAGACATGCTCTCCGCTAAGATGGACCTCCTGATGAAGAAGATAGAGGAATCTTCCTCTAAAAAGGAAGTTGAGGCCATCCAAAACCCTGCCTCTATCTGTGCTGTGGGCACTGACCCATGGTGCGAAGTATGCGGAGAGGAGGATCATTCGGGCAATAATTGCCCCATGACACAAGAAGAGGTGAACTTCGTCAACAACAACAACAACTTCAACAACGGGAATCGGCCCCAACAACCACAATGGAGTTCACGCCCCTTCTACCAAGGCCAAGGTATGGGTTACAATAACAATTCTGGTAATTCTTTTGGTAACCAACCTTCCCTTAAAGAACTTGTCTTTGGCCAAATTAAAATTAATGATGGTCTTACTAAAAGAATGATGGCTAATGACAAGATCTTAGAAAATCTTAGTGAAAAGATGGATAGCTTTAACTCGCTATGAAGAATCAATTGAGCTTTAATAAAATGTTAGAAACCCAGAGTTAGCTCAATTAGCAAGCACCACCCGGTCCCGGCCTTTGAGCAAGGTAAGATTCGGCAAAGCCCGAGGACCCCGTTGAGGGTGTCGTTAGTAGTAACTACGAGGTTCGGTAAGCCTCAGTCTCGTTCTGTTCGGGTTATGGTGGATTCACCGTTTATCCCGAAGAAGGGAGATCCTGGCCTGCCGACTATCACTTGCCAGATTGGACCGCAAATCTTCGACAACGCCTTCTGCGACCTTGGATCCGGTGTCAACATCATCTCCAAGGTAACTTATGATAACCTGTTAGGGGGCCATTTGCACCCCACATATGTGCGTTTGCAGATGGCAGATCAAACCATCCGGTTTCCCGAGGGGTTGGCACGGGACATCTTACTTAGAATCAAAGATGAGTATGTCCCTGTCGACTTCCTGGTACTGGACATGGGAGCCAATGTCGACGTCCCGCTCATCCTGGGACGACCCTTCCTGAACACGGTGGACGCAACCATCTACGTGGGACATGGCCAGATGTACATGTCAATCCAAGGACGGTATGTGAGTGTGCCTTTCAATGGTTTTAAAGCTAACATGAAGGAACCGGCACCTCAAAAACCTCATCGCCAACACCGCCGAAGGAAGAACACTAAGACCGCTAAGTCGGCCAAGAAGGCCGAAGTGAAAGAAGAACCCGCCGAGCCACAAGCCGAAATCAAACAAGCATGGCGGAAGAAGGAGACATCTTCACGGTCCCCATCTCCGGGACCGACTGAGGTGTCCACAGAATGAACCCGACGGAGAGGTCCTGCTCTATGGACCTAAAACATGGAGCCCTCCACCGACCGGGTATGTCGCAGTTATCTCATATTTATTTCGTGCATTTCAATTTTGCATCTCTTTCAATTGCATGTTTACTTTCACAAATGCATATTTTGCTTTGATAAAATAAGTTAGACATAGGTAATAAAACTTGAGAAGAGTGATTAGAGAAAAGTTGAGCTAGTGGGGCCACCATGGGCAGGTCGGCCGACCTGCCATGTTTGGTCCACCATCTCTCTTCACTCGGCTAGAAGCGGGATCCAAGGAGCGGCATTGGATGCCTGGGCTCACAAGCCCGTGTCGGCCGACTGGACTTGGTGCCACCAGCATCCCGCGCCTCCCAATGATGATACACAAAGATCCTATGCCCATCGCACTAGCCGAATTCGAGGAGAGGTGGTCCATTGCTCATGACTTTAGCCTAAGATGCTACTTTAAGCATGTTGGATGCTTTAGGGAGTATGCCAACAGCTAAAGCAAGCATGGGGAGCAGCAATGCATGCCAAAGTGTCCCCATGGTCCATGGGAATCACTTTCATTCTTGTCTCCACTTTTGCTTTTCTCCTTTTCTCTTTCACCAAACACTAGACTTAGGAATCCGAAGCAACCAGGAACATCTTTAGACCAGGACCACCACCACCTTTACCAGACAACCAGACACAACATGTCCAAAGTGGTGGGGGACAAAATCATTGGTCGGCCGACCAAAGTTTTGTCCCAGATCTCTGACTTTTTGCAAGCACGATGCTAGATTCCTTGTCCAAAGTGAGACACAACTTCATGGGGCTAAAAAGGGTGGTCGGCCGACCAGCACTTTGTGTGGGTTTGCCTTGCCCTTTCACCCCTATAAATACCACCCCAATGTGAGCTCAATCCCACACCACAACCAGCAGAATCATCTCGAGCTCACTTGGCCTTCTCTCTTCTCTTAGTGTTTCAAGTCTTCTCAAGCTTAGTGTAGTAGAAACCATAACCAAAAACCCAAAAATATTTCCCTTTCCTTAGTAGTAGTGGTAAACCCGAAAACCCAAAAATATTTCCTTATCCTTCATAGTAGTGTAGTAGGAAGCTTGGTCTCGTTTGTTCACTTGTGTAGCTAGCATGAAGAAGTTCATCCTCGGAAAGATTAGCAAGAAGAAGAGTGGGGGCTCATCCTCGAGCTCTCACCAGTCCGGGAATAGGAGCCATGAGAGGGAGGCAGAAGAACAAGTGCATCATCTTGCTCCTGCCATCATTCCTGGCAGGATGATGGAGCCTCTTAACAATCTCATGGTCACCCATGAGGAGTTAGGGAAGCTCTACATTCTTCGCACTTGCGGCTTCCAGCCTCCGCTCTCTTCGATCAGGGAACTCCTCGACCGATCGGTATGAGCACGAGACTTTCCCATCATTTTCAATACCATTGGTTGGTCTTCGTTTTAGCAAATTCCTGAACTTGGCATAAAATTGCTCACCCAAGAATTCCTTTGCACACTAAAATCAAATGCTGTGGGGATTGAATTTCGCATGTTTAATAATGATTATAGCCTGTCTTGGAGTGAGTTGACCATTACTCTAGGTTTTGACCATGATTGCAAACTAGATGTAGAGAATGCTCTAGCAAATTTTGACTTTGCTAAATTCTGGGAATTAGTTTCTGGATCCAATGACTGCTCTAATCCTAAACCCCAGCACATTCATAATCCAACCTTGCGGTGTTGGGGGGAGCAACCTCCGCCAGGACCCCCCTACATAGCTCCGCGGCCCAAGCAGGGGCCAAGGCATGCAAACATACCATGTGGCCTCCGGTGACCTTCGCCAAAGTAATTCTACCACGGCGAAGGTCGTCATGTTCCTCTCAATGGTTCAGCGAAGGTAAGGCTAACCCTCGCGGTCGCATGCCTTCAGTCATATGTCCCGCAGGTACGCAGCATGCCGATGAGATCACCTGAGGCCTCCACGACGGTGAGCAAGATCTCCTGAGACCTTCAGAGCGGTCGCCCAGTGCGTACGGCGCCAAAGGCAGCGGGCAACCTCCGAGCGGCCGCGCAGGAAGCCGCCACGAGGCAGCTTCATTGGCCCGACACGTGGCGGCCTGAGAAACCTGACACGGGGAACCTGCAGTGGGCTGACACGTGGCGCTCTAGGACAGGGCAGAGGAAAGGTGTCCCTAGTCCGGTTGATTACCAAAATGCCCCTGTTAAGGCCCACTTGAAGTGTAACATGGGTTGTAACCCTAATGTAAAAAGCCCATGACCCTTGGTATGGCCTATAAATACCAAGGGCATGGCATGTGTAAGGGGGAGAGAGGACTTGGCATTTTTAGTCCCAATTAATGCAAATTTCTGAATCTGGCCCCACCAACATTATTTCCCTTTGATGTACGTTAGAATCTCACATCCTGTCTGGGAAACCTTCGACCTCCTCCTCCGGATCCCCGCGAAGGTAGGGGGGCAAGTGCTTATACCAACAGTTGGCGCCGTCCGTGGGGATCGATCAAAAAGCACAACGTTTCTCTTCCTCAGCTACTCTCGACAGACCCTCGTGGTGAGCGAGTCAGGTCAACCTTCGTCGCGATTCAGCGGAGCAACCTTCGTCGCTGCTCAGCAGAGCAACCTTCGACACCGAGCAACCTTCGTCGTACCTTCGTCGCAGCTCAGCAGAGCAACCTCCGTCACTGAGCAACCTTCGTCGTCGTCGGCGCCGAGCAACCTTCATCGCACCTTCGTCACCTTCGTCGCCGTCGGCGCAGAGCAAGCTTCGTCGTACCTTCGCCGTCGTCGGCGCCGGGCAACCTCGCCGTACCTTCATCATGACCAGGCTGAGCACCCCTTGAAGCAACCCTCGCTGTGCCCAAACAGAGCTAAGTACCCCGTTAAACCCCCGCTGGAGTTTGGTCTCGTGGTTTATTGGACCCTCGCAACATTTCCATCCAAGTATATACATATATACATGATAGAGCATCAGGTTTCAAAGTTCTACTTGAGTAGTAGAAGTGACCCTCGCATCCCCTTTAAAGTTGTGCAAAAACATATATACATTGCCCAAGGTTTTTGGTGCAGAGAAAAGTTCAAGCGCTTCCTTCTTCACTCTACTAATGGCGGGGCACGACGGTCACGACAACCCTCGCCGCGGCCAAGCACGACAAACTTTCGGCGCCACGGCACGCCGGAACAACCCTCGTCGCCGCTAGGCACAGAGCCACCCTCACGGAACCTTCGCCACGGCCGGGCGAAGCAACCTTCGTCGCGGTCAAAATAAACAATCCTTGTCGTGGTTAAACTCAACGACACCATCACACCAAACATATCGGGGTCACCTATGATGGAGAAAGACAAAGCTAAGTATTCGACTCTCCAAGCAATCTATATTCTTTTTCATTATCCATCCCGTATGGGCTTGTGCTCGTGACCGTTTCCAGTGAAGGATCTCCAGAGTACAAAAGCCGGCTTGCAAAGGGTCGCCGACGAGACCAGCACCAAGTTGTCCCCGAACCAAGAGTCTGCGGCCGCTGAGGTGCACGCATGCCCCAACTTTTCTACCCAGATAAGGAAACCCACCTGCCACTCCAAACATGTGCTAATATATATATGCATGCATATATATATACACGTAAAAATAACTCAACTTTTTACTCTGCTTTATTCAAATATGGTTCTCGTATACATATATACCGCACGAACCTTCGCTTAGTGCATAGAAATCTCTTTATGTACTAACCTTCGCCTACAAAGCAAACTGAGTCACCGTGTTGCAGGTTTTGAACCTTCGGTAAGTATATCCCGCCTACTCACAACACTTTCTCCCTCGCATGCAGATCCATATAAATGCTTATCAAACTCTTCATCTATATATCCTGGCTTCATGCATGCCCCCAAGAGCGACTCCTTTGGGGCGTAGTAACTGTTTACACGGACTTTCGACACACATCTGCACTCTGTATGCTACAGAGCATTTTATTTTTCGCTTTGAGACACATGGATGTCAAACATAGTCTGGCAATACCTCCACTTCATATTTAAAATCCCATGTCGTGCATTCACCATGATCTTTGTAACTATACCACATACATAAGGTGTTCGGAAATTTTACAAGTGTCACAAAAAATAAACTATGTTGTGCTAACACGCAGGTTATTAGCATTGTAAGTATTCCCATCCACTCCAACTAACTTCTATCAAAACTATCGCTAACCATGACTGCAGGTCCCCGTTCTCCACAAGGTAACATTCTACCGCACACATCTCTCTATGCCCTCGCATGAAAGTTTAAATCAAACTAGTAGCGGCGCTAACCTCTGCTACATAAGCCAATATGCCTCTATATTGCAGGTCTCTATCTCTCTCTCGAGGTAATGATTTTCTGTCATACAAAGGACTAACCACCTTTTGCAGGAGAAAAATCGCATCGCAAGTATTTCTGATATTTTTCATATGCTCATGATTTTTAGCCATAAAAACGAGTATGAAACGATGAAATGAGTTGAGTTTTTCCTGACCTATTGCAACTCGCAACTTAACAACTCGTGCACTCAACCTTCGCAATATGATTGTGCAGTTTATATCAGTACCTTCAATTCATGTTTTATATCATATAACATGTGTTTCAATATGATCATGCAGTTCATACTAGCATTCTATACACTCACATGAAAGTTATCTAGTAGCTATGCTAACCTTCGCTACGAAGAACAATACACCTCTTTTGCAGGTCTACACACACCAGCCAAGGATTCCTTCTTATGAATGTTTGGCCTACCTTCGCATTCATTCATGTTAAAGCACTTACCATAAACGCATTAAGCATACTCATTCATCATACCATCGCATTCAGGAGCACCATGGATACAAAAGCAAATTCCATAGCAGGTCCCCGCCAGTTGAGCCTGGGGCCTGGGGCTGGATACAAAAGCAAAGTCCATAGCAGACCCCTGCCAGTCGGGCCTGGGGCTGCCTACAAAAGCAAACTCCACCTCAAGGCGAGGCGCGGAGGTTCTCCAATTTACTTTACAGTTATGCAAACTCCACCTCAAGGCGAGGCGCGGAGGTTCTCCAATTTACTTTACAGTTATGCAAACTCCACCTCAAGGCGAGGCATGGAGGCTCTCCGCTTACTTTACAGCTATGCAAACTCCACCTCAAGGCGAGGCGCGGAGGTTCTTCAGTTTACTTTATAGTTATGCAAACTCCACCTCAAGGCGAGCGCGGAGGTTCTCCAATTTACTTTACAATTGTGCAAACTCCACCTTTATCCCCAACAAAAGAGAGGCGCGGAGGTTGAAATTCATCACAAGCGGTTCGTCCATTGTCGTATGTAAACAACTCTGCTTTGCAAGGATTCTTGTTCGTGTAACCCTTGCAAAACAGGTCTAACACTACTGGTGGAAGTTTCAACGAGCTTATCATATGAGTGAAATTCCATTAAGGAACCTTCGCCAATCGACCCTGATGACACCAACCGTACCCTCGCCACTACTTTGGCAAGGGGCTCACCATCGACCCCGTTTGCACAACAACTTCGGCAAGGGGCTTGCCAATCGACCTCGCCAATCCAACCACTTTGGCAAGGGGCTCGCCATCGACCCTGCTTGCATAAACACTTCGGCAAGGGGCTTGCCATCAACCCCGCCAGCACAAACACTTTGCCAAGGGGCTCTCCATCGAGCTTGTCGTACGCTCATCAATACAGACCACTTATCGTGTTACCTCCGCTGAGTCCTTATACGCTGAAACGGGCGGAGCCCAACGTCCGCCCTCATCAGCAGCCGAATCTAAATACAAGGATTGCCCCGGGTCGGCAACCGACGCAGGTCGAGGGTCGCCCCGGTGCAAACCCCCGCATAAAATCCGTGACCCGCAGAGGGCGAGGAGTGGAGGTACAAAGTCCGCAGACCCCCGCCACTTGGGCCAGGGGCTGCGACGAAAGCAAACTCCACCTCGACCCCCGCAGAGGGCGAGGAGCGGAGGTACAAAATTCCGCAGACCCCCGCCGTTTGGGCCAGGGGCTGCGATGAAAGCAAACTCCACCTCGACCCCCACAGAGGGCGAGGAGCGGAGGTACAAAATTCCGCAGACCCCCACCGCATGGGCCAGGGGCTGCGATGGAAGCAAACTCCACCTCGACCCCCGCAGAGGGCGAGGAGCGGAGGTACAAAATTCCGCAGACCCCCGCCGTTTGGGCTAGGGGCTGCGATGGAAGCAAACTCCACCTCGACCCCCGGCGAGGAGCAGAGGTACAAAATTCCGCAGACCCCCGCCGTTTGGGCCAGGGGCTGCGATGAAAGCAAACTCCACCTTGACCCCCGCAGAGGGCGAGGAGCGGAGGTACAAAATTCCGCAGACCCCCGCCGTTTGGGCCAGGGGCTGCGATGGAAGCAAACTCCACCTCGACCCCCGCAGAGGGCGAGGAGCGTAGGGACAAAATTCCGCAGACCCCCGCCGCCTGGGCCAGGGGCTGCGATGGAAGCAAACTCCACCTCGACCCCGCGAGGCGAGGAGCGTAGGGACAAAATTCCGCGAGACCCCCGCCGCCCGGGCCGGGGCTGCGATGAAAGCAAACTCCACCTCGACCCCGCGAGGGCGAGGAGCGGAGAGGTACAAAATTCCCGCGAGACCCCCGCCGTTTGGGCCGGGGCTGCGATGGAAGCAAACTCCACCTCGACCCCCGCAGAGGGCGAGGAGCGGAGGTACAAAATTTCGCAGACCCCCACCGTTTGGGCCAGGGGCTGCGATAAAAGCAAACTCCACCTCGACCCCCGCAAAGGGCGAGGAGCGTAGGGACAAAATTCCGCGGACCCCCGCCGCCTGGGCCAAGGGCTGCGATGAAAGCAAACTCCACCTCGACCCCCGCAGAGGGCGAGGAGCGAAGGTACAAAATTCCGCAGACCCCCGCCGCTTGGGCCAGGGGCTGCGACGAAAGCAGACTCCAAGCAGAAGTACAAAAGTAAGCAGACCCTCACTTTCCAAACCAGGGGCTGCGTTAAGGCAAAGCTTCGCTTCGGCATTTAACCCACCAAGGTAACCGTCATTCCAAAACCAATAACCAGCCGAGACCGATGGTACTATACCTATTCCCCACTCGATTAACCCCACACATAAGCCCCAAACTACTCCAAGCAACACATTACCTCACTTCTCTGTCCACAATCACCGGAGCCAGCACCCTTGCATATATAGACCCCCATCCATTAACCCCCGCCGTACAAACCAGCCCTAGAATTAAATGCTTCGTACCACTCCCCAACCACCATACCTACCATAGTACTCTACAAATCCTAGCATTCAACACAAAATCTTCAGCTATTACATCAAGCCCGAGTTCAACAGTACCAATTTCGCTTATATAAACAAGGCCTAGCATCCAAACCCAAACATTTCCCGATCATGTCCGGCCATCAACTTACATCAATAGGAAAGAGAGGTATCAGGAAGGAGCGCATAAACTAGTTACCCAGCCGAAGGTCTTGATTCTGCAGCCTAGCCTATATAGCACTGATCCAGTTAGCCTTCAACCAATACCGCTGCAACCCTCGCGTTAACTATCCCCGAAGGTCAGGAGCATGAAGCGCAATACCCTTACCACCCGCCGCTTGCACACACCCTCCTACGGCCACCTTCGCAACAAAACCCAGCAGCTTTATACAGTCACGCGCAAGGCCATAACTTGACATCAGTTGCAACTCAAAGCACCGCTGGGAACCTAGAAAGAGCAGCGCTCGAACCAAAATCCGAGCACGCAAATGTAAGCAAACTAGCGCATGGTTCTAAATTCAACCCGCTGACAGCTGTTGTGACGCATCCAAGCCCCGCGGCTTTACAACCCCCGGGAGTGTCCCAGCAACCAAGGTTCATCATCAGTCAGAACCTCCGATGCGAAGGACACACATCAATCCATAGAACCGCTATTCCAAAGGTCAAACTGGCGCCATGTAAAAACATGTAGACTAAGCTCCACTTACAGTTCGTGCAAAAGATCCTGTATCAACTGAATATAAGGCGTTTTACCACTTCCGAAAAAATGCGAGCCTCGCTTTTGAAAAGTTGGGCGTCGCTGCGCTTTACTACCTCCGAAAAATGCGAGCCTCGCTTTTGAAAAGTTGGGCGTCGCTGCGCTTTACTACCTCCGAAAAATGCGAGCCTCGCTTTTGAAAAGTTGGGCGTCGCTGCGCTTTACTACCTCCGAAAAAAGCGAGCCTCGCTTTTGAAAAGTTGGGCGTCGCTGCGCTTTACTACCTCCGAAAAAATGCGAGCCTCGCTTTTGAAAAGTCGGGCGTCGCTGCGCTTTACTACCTCCGAAAAAATGCGAGCCTCGCTTTTGAAAAGTTGGGCGTCGCTGCGCTTTACTACCTCCGAAAAAACGCGAGCCTCGCTTTTGAAAAGTCGGGCGTCGCTGCGCTTTACTACCTCCGAAAAAATGCGAGCCTCGCCTCTGAGAAGTTGGGCGTCGCCGTATTATTTCTCTTAAGAAAAAAGAAAACCAGGAAATCCTGCTTTACCATCGCAGCACAACAATCATCAACAACAAAAAGACAAATGTTTATTTGCGAGTCATCTCCTCGCATGACCGCGAGAGTCAAGGTAATAATACGACTCCCGGCCACGCTTTCGCCGGGATCGCGGTCGAGCCGCCTCTGCAGCCATCGACCGCACGACACCCTCCAGCATGTCGTCGACGAGCACCTCCGCAACCATACCCGCAAACTCCTCAACGTCCGTAATAATAATCTCACGACCAGCAACACATTCGTCGTCCTCGTCATCGCTAATAACCATCACCTCCGGAGGAGACCGACGCTCCGCATCGGTCTCATCATCGCTATCTTCAATAAAAATTGGGGCACTCCAAGAGCCCTGCCAACTTTTCAGCACAAGCGGGAGGTTGCCTTCGAGCACCCTCGAACGAAAACACCGACGGAGGTCGCGTGTTTCTACCTCCACTGGTTCCGGCTTCGGAATAAGCAAGCTGCTGCCGCTCCCGGAAACTCCAAACCTTCCCCCGCGGCTAGCGGTCCGGAGGAGGTGACGCGAGCTCTGAATGGACCGATCGTACTTCGCCACCCTCCACCACCAAATCCTATCAAAAGATGCATAAGGGTTTTTTCCCCTCAGATTAATCCAACTGGCCCCCGTCATGAAAAAATCTTGATGATTCAGCATCAGCGGGGCCACATTAAAATGGCGGGCCCAAAATCCACATAGACCTGCGCAGCGAAGGCACACGATCAGTGCCCGCCAAACCCCCGCCCTAACACGTGGAACCAAAGCCTTCGCATAAAACAACAGAAATGCCAGACCAGAATGCTAATAAATACAACCAAACCACCGAAAGGTCACGAAAGGCCAAAAAGCCCGAAGCTAGCAGCAAAACAACCAAAGAGAGGAGCCTTATGGCTCAGTGTACTTTACAGCCTTCCAAAATGCACGTCACGCAAATAGTTCAAGCGAAGCTCCCTCAATTCTCGCCAAAGTGAAAGAACGACGGACAACGTCACTTCAAGCGTGTTCACCGGAATCGCGACCAACCTGTCCGTCCGTGGAGCCTTCAGGAGTCGGGTTGGCCGCCGGGGTTGCCTCAGCTTCGCGCACGCCAGCACCCATGGGCCCGGGCATCGAGCCACCATCGCCGGTCGTTCCGGTGGTCGTCGTCACATTGCCTTCCTCTGGCGGTGGTAGATCCTGCGCCGGTTCATTCATTGCATCACCCTGTGAAGGCCAGAAAAATCATATTAGAAATTAGTGTAACAAAACACTTAGAGCAGCTACTTGTGGACAAGAAGCTGCACGATTTTTACCCCTGCAGAAGCCTCGGTGACGATCTCGTACGCCAGTTTGGTACCCCTGACCACCGCAAACTTGTCGATGGCAGCGGCGCCTACGGCGGCGATCAGTGGCTCCCTTTTCGACTCGCGGACCTCCGCAACACTGGGGTAGCGGAAGTCGGCTCCAATTATCTTACTGGCATGCTTGCTTCCAGCATCCCTAAGGGCACACGCCGTGGCCAGACCTCCGCAGTAGACCCCCGCTTCGGTCAGCTGATCGAAGAACGGAGTCAGGAAATTTAGTTCGGTGGTCAATCATCCCATGTACGCTTCAACCCCAGGCTCCGTAGGCAACTCATTGGTAGGAGCTCCGCCGGCATACTCCAGCTGCGCATCAAATGTCTGCTTAACCTCCGCCACGCGCGCGATCAGCGCTCGGAGCACGTCAGCTTCCCTCCCCTCCGTCTCTTCAACCCGCTTCTTCAGAGCCTCCTCGCGACCTTCGGTGCCTTCAGCCCTAGTCCTCATATCTTCCAAGTCCTGTGCCAGGTCCCGCATCTGTTGCCTGAGGTGCAAGCTCTGCGCCACAGCAGCGTCGCAATCTTCGAACGCTTTCTTGGAGTTCTCACGAAGCTCTTTCACATCAGAGTCATGGGAAGCTTGCTCCGCGAGAAGCTCCTAGACACGTCGCTCGAGCCTCTGGTTCTCCTTCTCCAGCTCCGCTGTCCTCTTCTGGGTCTCCTCCTCTCCTCTCGCAATCTGCTGTCGCGAAGCTCGCGTGAGAAGAATAGCCTCAACCATCTTCACCTCCACGTCAACTAAGTTGTTCTCCAGCTTCTGCCCCGCCAAGTACACCTCCGCCTCGGGCATGCTAACACGTCCAAAGGCAGGGACCAGAAATCTCTGCTCTTCATCACTGCAAATTAGCTGGCACCCTCGAAGGTCCGCGCTGGTATACAGATGCGCTTTGGGATCCTTTACCCCCACCGATTGGGCGTAGTAGGGCAGCGAGCTCGGTGCGGCGTCGCCCAGGGCGTTCTTGCCAGCCGCCATTCTGGGCGAAGGCACCACCTCCTTCCCATCAACCCAAATGTGGATTCCTTCGTAAGCCAAGGGCTCGCCCCGGGCCCCAGGTGAATGCTCAACCTCCGCCATCGCAACATCCTGGCCATTCCCCTCCCGCCCCACCTCCACAACCATCTGCGGGACTTCAACAGCAGGTTCTCGCTGGACCTCCGCGGGGCCCTGCTGCACTACGACGAGCAGCGAAGAGATTTCCACCTCCTCCTCAACCTTGTCGCCCGAGCGGGCAGCGGAGGGAGACGAGCTGCCGGAGGATTTCCCTTCAGACCCAGCTCCTTCATCTTCACTGCTGCTGCCGCCGCTGGAGGAACTAACGCTCACAATTGGAGTTGGAGCCGGCACTGCCAGTGAAGACAACAAAGACCCACGGCCCCTGCCAAGCCCCTGACTCCGCCCACCTCTAGCCGGCAGCGGAGGCCGTTGTGCAACCGGAGCAACATTCAGCACTCCCTCTGTGGCCTGGGCGGTGGTGGCAGCAGTAGCAGAACGTGTGGTCCTCGACGACCCAGCACCACGGCCGCCAGTCGATGTCTTCTGAAGTTTCCCTCCTCCGCGATCACCTCCGCCGACAGGAGCAGGAACATCTTCACTGGCCGAGGCTTCAGAGGTCTCCGAAGCGGCCTCAACTGCCAGTCGCTTCCTATTCCTTCGCTGCTTCTCTTTCACCGGGGCAGCAGCCTCCGCAACAGCCCTGTACTCAATCCCCAACAAATCATAAACCCGGTTCACACGGGTCACCCCATCCATCTCCTCCTTCAACTTCTTCTGCTCCGCGTCATCAACTTTCCCCACAAGCCCCAAAACCTCCGCCTCCACCGCAGCACGGATCCTCTTCACAGCCTCCGTCTCATCAGCGGCGGAAGCAAACTCTTCCGCCCAAACAGCACGGAGGTTGGGCAAGTTCAGGTCTTTCAAAAAACCATATCCTAGAGCCGCATAAGAGGACTCTCCCTCCTTCGCCAGGCCTTTCCAGTCGTGGTTGGCCTTCAGAGGCGCGACCTTCGCGCAGTGGTACTCCGCAAAAAGATCCCGCTGCGTCATACACCGCGAGAGGTCGCGCATGTCGTCCTCGCAGAGCCGCGACCCAAGGTCGAAAGCGGCGGTCACCTTCACGGTCTCTTTATCAGGGAGCAGGCGAAGGTCGCCCACCAAGCCCCGACCCTTCGCTTCATCCAGACGATAATAGAACCACCTGGACAACCAGCCTTCCCACTTGTTCTTCTGAGCTTGCACAGGCACCTTCACGGTGGCCCGACGACGAAACGTGAAAGCTCCGAACTGATTTTCCTCTTGCACCGACGTGTCGCCTGTCTTCACCGTCTTCATCTTCTTCTGCAGGTGCATGCTATGCACCTTTGCAAACCCCTCCACGGTCGGCTCCACTCCCTGCGAGTGGCACCCCCACTCAAATGCACACAACTTCGGGAAGTTGTTGGGTGTGAGGTGATGAAACTGAACGCTGAACTTCCGCAGAGCGCCCAACACCAGCGGGTGGGACGGAAACCGGAGTCCCACCTCGAAGAAGGCTTCAAGCACCACCATCTCATTGTCGTTGGGGAGCGGCGTCAGCACCGACCCAGTAACCTTCGCCCGGTCCCTCTCCAGCCATCCCCTCGCCGCAAATCTCGCAAGATCCGCCTCCTTCACCGTGCTGACCCCGATCTCGTAAACGGGAACAGAGCTAACGGCGCCCATCGCTTCAGATCCCTTCGCCATCTAATGCTCACCTCCGCCTCCTTACAACCAGCTTCGCCCTTGCTAACAATCGCAACCACCGACGACCTCCGACAATCCCCTGTCTTTCACCCTCGCAAGAGCCGGCAACCTCCGCGTCCAAGGGAGCTAATGCGAGGGAAGCTTCAGCTGGCAAGAGCGCAGGAGCAGATAAAAAGTGACTTTGTCAACCACCCCGGCTATTTATAGGCGGGGGGTTTTCACCGCGGTAATGGCTGGCTCCGCATCCTTAGGAAACCAAGATCTTACGGCGCGCATGAGGCCATGTAAGCCCTACCCGTCCCGTCACCGGAACAGTGCTAAGAGCCCACGCCGGCCCACCATGCATGCCAAGAGTCCAACCACCACCGGGCCCAGCTAAAACGGGCCGCGAGCAACTGTTGGGCGTCGCTGCGGAGGACGGCCTCAGGCGACACGCCTCTTGGCCGTGCTCCCCTGTTTTCTCAAAGGCGTTGCTCCGACCCCGCCAGCCGGGCCGAACCATCGAGGGGCTACTGTTGGGGGGAGCAACCTCCGCCAGGACCCCCCTACATAGCTCCGCCGCCCAAGCAGGGGCCAAACATGCGAACATACCGTGTGGCCTCCGGTGACCTTCGCCAAAGTAATTCTACCCCGGCGAAGGTCGTCATGTTCCTCTCAATGGTTCAACGAAGGTAAGGCTAACCCTCACGGTCGCATGCTTTCAATCATATGTCCCACAGGTACGCAGCATGCTGATGAGATCACCTGAGGCCTCCACGACGGTGAGCAAGATCTCCTGAGACCTTCAGAGCAGTCGCCCAGTGCGTACGGCGCCAAAGGCAGCGGGCAACCTCCGGGCGGCCACGCAGGAAGCCGCCACGAGGCGGCTTCATTGGCCCAACACGTGGCGGCCTGAGAAACCTGACACGGGGAACCCACAGTGGGCTGACACATGGCGCTCTAGGACAGGGCAGAGGAAAGGTGTCCCTAGTTCGGTTGATTACCAAAATGCCCCTGTTAAGGCCCACTTGAAGTGTAACATGGGTTGTAACCCTAATGTAAAAAGCCCATGACCCTTGGTATGGCCTATAAATACCAAGGGCATGGCATGTGTAAGGGGGAGAGAGGACTTGGCATTTTTAGTCCCAATTAATGCAAATTTCTGAATCTGGCCCCACCAACATTATTTCCCTTTGATGTACGTTAGAATCTCACATCCTGTCTGGGAAACCTTCGCCCTCCTCCTCCGGATCCCGGCGAAGGTAGGGGGGCAAGTGCTTATACCAACATGCGGTTCATGTACTATTGGGTTGAAGTCAGTCTTTTCCCTGACACTAGCTTGCAGAACATAGGCTATAATGAGTTGCAAATCCTTTATGCCATGGTTAATAAAATCAAGTTCGCACCTGTTAAAATGCTAGTACAATTTTGGGAGAACTCTATGGCTCAAGAGAAACCCATAGGCTTTACTTCATTGATAACTAGAATTGCTGAAACCATGGGTTTGCTTGAGGGGAATGTAGTTGAGTACATCTCTGATGATAGATCAATTATAACTGAAAACATGCTTACTCGAGTTGGTCTACTCAAAAGAGGCCCAAGACGTGCGCTTAAAATGATTTATGAGGATTATGCATTCGAAGTCTCTCTCCCCAATGAGAAGCTTTGGTTGCATAATGCCTCATCACTAACCATGAGTATGGATAGAAGTGAAAGAGCACGTTCTACTGCAGTGGCGAACAGGATAACGAGAGCACGAGCCCGTGCTGCCCAAGAGCAAGCTGGCCCCTCTCATACTGTACACGATGAGGAGGAGGAGGTGAGCTCCACACACCGGGAGACACCTTCTCACTCCAGGACACCTTCAGGGGTGCACACCCCTGACCCTCGTGGTAGAGGAAGGCGCCAACCACCGACCGAGATCGAAGCACTCACCCAGGAGGTGGAGAACATCAACATCGGGCAGCAGGCCACGTTGCAACTCATGCAACAAAACTTGGAAATGGCCCAAGGCCTCCAAGCGGAGGACCAGTACCGCTGGGACCAGTGGTGGGCATGGCAGCCACCACAGTGAGCAAGAGACAAGCTTGGGGGAGATCCTCTCCCCCACTAAGGTATGTTTTCCCAAGGTATGTTTCCAACCCCTCTCATTTAATTTTTGTCTTATTGCATTATAGTTATTGCTTTCTCGTATTTAAAAAAAATTCAAAAATCCAAAAATATTTATTTGCTTTATTTCCCTTTTGTACATGTGCTTCATGTGTGCTAGTCTTCCTATGGAAATGATGATAAAATTGCTAGTTAATGTTTCTCTAGTGCTTGTTTACAACTTAGCACTTCTCTAAGTTTGGATTACTTGGCACTTTTAACCATCATAAAATTGATCACTTAGTGGGTTGCAAGTGCTAAAACAAAGTCTAAGTTGTTGTGAGATATGATATAGTTGAGATAAGAGCTCTATACTATTGTTCTAAGCACGCATGATTGCCAGAGAATTTATTTTAAAAAATGAATGAAAACTTAATTGTTCCTCAAATGGTGTTGAATTTCCTACCACGGCCATATATACTTTGCATATCAAAAAGCCTTCTACATAAGCTACTCGCTTGCATTGAGTTTGGTTAAGTCTTGTAGAACCTGTGTTAGAGGTTTGTCATGCCCCTAAGATCAAGATCCACATACCACCAAATATGTTGCTTCTAATCCGAAAGTACGCAACCATTCATATGCTACTCCTACCCTGGGAGCACGCATCTTCACCCATACCACCATTCTTGTGCTGCTTCTACACTGGAAGTACGCATCTCCATATTCACCATTTTCATCATATAGGTTGCACCATGCTCCAATGTTAGAAATCCTCTCTTAAATTATCAATTTATTAGATGAGACACACCCCAAAAAGGCTAGGCATCTACTCCATGGATAGATCCCTTCACTCTCAAAAAAAACAGAGAGAGAAAAGAGAGAGAGAGCTAGCCTTGTCTCAATAGAAGTAGAGAGAGAGATAGAATCAAATGAAGGAGCAACCTCATTCACCATACATTTACCTTCTCTTCCATTACCATACCATCCATCACATTCCTTCATTCCATTCACCTTATTTTACATCTTGATCTGGGAGTATGACGAGTCTCTTCTGTGGTCCAAGTTACTTAACTAGATAACATATGCATTGCGAGTATGCTATTCCTTGACATACCTACTTAAGCTCCACATAAAGCCTTATTAGAGGTAGGATGTTTTAAAAGGCAAACACATGATGTGCCTTGGTGAGGATTCATACACCACTTGAGTGACTTGAGAGAAACCATATGAGGAACATTAAGACTTCTTTTTGAAAACTTATCAAAAACCTCTGGCATGATACTTCTAAAGAATGAGAAAAGTAGATGCTCTAGTCAAAGCTGTTCTGTCTTCCAACATCCCAAGACTAAGTTAACGCCATAAGCCCCATGAGTGCTAGAGTAATATTGATGCGTTAACATTGCTAATTTTTCCATTTAAGGAGAAGTTCTTTGTTGTGAACTTAGTACTATTGAGATGTTAACTTAGTAATTATACCTGATCCAATCAAACCAAGTTTTGATCGTTTGCTCGGGACGAGCAAAGGTTAAGATTGGGGGATCTTGTTGACGGGACATAAGACCTGTTATGGTATACTCAGAAACCCGTCAACAAATCCTCGATGGAGGGAAGATAAGCATCACATGAGCATATTTATCACTAATAAAGTTCCACTTGTACTCTTAGCTTGTGAAATGCGGGGAAGATGGAAATGAGCGCCGTGGGACCCAAAACCCAGTCAACCGACCAGGTGCCGGTCTCACCAGAGCCGACCTCCAAGCGGGGTCCTTGACATGCTACGGGAGACCTTCCCAACCCCGGATCCAAGTGTGCTACAACTCAATGTTCCAATTACTTAGCACATTGGTCCAAGGATTCACATAGAAGCAAGCAAGGAATCAAGTGAACCCAACTTCGGACAAGACTACACGTGACAAGTGGGGACAAAGACCCGGGGAGTCCGGGTGGGTCGCTCACCGGACCCCGGTCGGCCGACCAGGCTTTGGTGGCCTGACACCTGGCCAATGCTCCCACAGCCACCTGGACCTTCTAGAAGGGCAGTGGGACCCACAGGTCAGCCAACCCCTGGTCGACCGACCTGCTTGTGGGTCCACCCCAAGGTCGGTTGCCTCTCCACCGACTTCCTGCATGGCCTCCACGTGTCCCTAGCTGATAGACGTCCATTCAAGGCGGTGGAAGGTCAGTTTGATCCAACGGAGCATGGTGAAGAGCACACGGATCGATGACGTGGCGGTGGAGTAGCCCCTACTCCATCCCCCACTATAAATACCCCCCTAGGCCTTCATCGCAAGGTATCCCCAAGTGTATCTCCAAGTAGTACACAAGTGTGTTCTCAAGCTCTCTTGGGAGATCAAGTGTAGTGTAGTCTAGTCTAGAGTGGGAGTTAGAGTCGAGTCGAGCGAAGCTCGGGTCTCCGGAGTCATCTTCTGGAGAGTCTGGTATAGCTCTTGTACCTTTCCTCTTGTATTACTTTCTTTATTAATATATTCTTCCTTTACTTTATTAAGTCTTTACTTTGAGTACTTTACTTTAAGTATTTACTTAGTGCATTACTATACTAGTATAGTAGTGTTGTGTCTTAGTCCTCTTATTGTAGAGTCTTAGCTAGTTTAGTGCCTAAATCCTTTGTGTGTGTTTCACTACCAACTGGGGCTGAGGCTACTTACGTGGTAGCCGAAGTCATAAGGCTAGTGTAAGCGAGGTTCTTAGACTAGTGCTTATTAGTGGATGCAACCTTACCTTGATTGGTATATCCATTCAACATTCTGACGTATATTAGCGGCAACGGCAAATCGTGACAGGACTCCGTCTCCTTATAGTTCTATTTGCGTTGGGTTTGGTCTGTAGGGCGACCATAAGCCAAAGGTCCGCTGGAGTAGGGGATTACCCCTCCTACTTGTCAGTCGACTTCCCCTATCACACAGATTGTTTAGGCATTAGTCTAGTTGAGTCATTACATTAGTAGGATTAGAACACAGAAGTAGAGTTAGATACTTAGGAGTCCATACTCACTCGTTGTCCTCCCACCTAGCTAGCTACCTACCAGTTACCCTTAGTTTATCACTCCTATCCAATACAACTTATCCCCTTCGTCAACACTGATAACTTAGATTGAGTAGAACCACCACGGATATGCATCCACCCATTTACTAGAGAGACCTAGTCCGCTTTCCTGTGAGTGAACTACAAATTATGACACCGCGGATACTCACCCGGTTGAAGTGCTACAGCGGTACCTGTGCGCTTGCAGAGTTACCCTTGGCATATCTTGCGTCATCACTAGAGTCTAGCCTTGCTTAGCATTTCTAGGCTGTTGCCTGAGGAGGAATTGTGACACCCTCTCTCTGGTAATAGTTCAGGCTTGCAGTAAGCATTGCTACCAGGTGCCACCTTTGTCACATTATCTTAGTCTAGCCGGTGTGCGTTAAGATTTGCCAACAAGCATTTCTAGCGCCGTTGCCGGGACTAGACTTTCTGTCTGTCTCTAGTGATTGCGCTAAGAAATACCAACAGCCTCCCTCTACCATGAGGGCGAGGGGAGCGTGCTCCCGAATGTGTCCTGGAGTGAGAAGGTGCCCCCATGTGCGTGGAGCTCACCTCCTCCTCCTCTTGTGGTGCAGCATGAGAAGGGCCAGCTTGTTCTTGGGTAGCACGGGCTTGAGCTCTCGTCATCCTGTCCGTCCCTACAACAGGGTAGGTTCTTTCCCTTCTATCTAGCCTCATGGTTCGTGTTGAAACATTATACAACCAAAGTCTCTCATTGGGGAGAGGAACTTCGAGTGTATGATGTTCATAAATCATTTTAAGTCCACCTCTTGGACCTCTCTTGAGTAAACCAATTCGTATAAACATACGTTCATTTATAACAGATTTTTCATGAGCGATGTACTCAACTTCATTGTCTTCAAGCAAACCCAAGGTTTCAGCAATTCTAGTTATAAGCGAGGTAAAGCCTATGGGTTTTTCTTGAGCAATAGAGGTTTCCCAAAAGTGTACTAGCATTTTAACAGGTGCGAACTTGATTCGATTAACCATAGCATAAAGGATTTGCGATTCACCATAGCCTACGGTTTTTATGCTAGTGCCAGGAAAAAGAGTGACTACGATCCAGTAATATAAGAACCTCAAGGTTGGGCTATGGATGTGTTTGGGTGCAGGATTAGAACAATCATTGGAGCTGGAAATTAATTCCCAAAATTCAGCAAAGTCAAAATCCGCTAGAGCTTCACCTACGTCTAGTTTGCACTCATGGGCAAAGCCTAGAGTAGTGCTCAATGCACTCCAAGATAGACTATGATCCCTATTGAACATGCGAAAGCTAATCCCCCAAGCATTTGATTTTAGTGTGCACAGAAATTCTTGGGTGAGCAATTCTATTCCAAATTCAGGGATTTCCCAAAATCCAACCCAACCAATGGCACCGAAAACATTAGCAAAGTCGGTGCTCATACCTGTTTGGTCGAGGAGTTATAGATCAAATAGAGCGGTGTGCTGGTAGCCGCAAGTGCGAAGGTTGTAGAGCTTCCCTAGCTCCTCATGGTTGAGCATGAGGTTGCTAAGAGGCTCCATCATCCTATCAGGGGGGATGGCAGGAACAAGTTGGTACACTTGTTCCTCTTCCTCCCTCTCATGGCTCCTACTCCCGGAATGGCGAGAGCTCGAAGATGAACCCTCACCCTTCTTCTTGCTAATCTTGTCGAGGATGAACTTCTTCATGCTAGCTACACAAGTGAACAAACAAGACCAAGCTTCCTACTACAACTACTATGAGGAGGAAAATATTTTTGGGTTTTTGTTATGGCTACTACTACACTAAGCTTGAGAAGGCTTGGAACACTAAAGAGAAGAGAGAAGGCCAAGTGAGCTCGAGATGATTCTGCTGGTTGTGGTGTGGGATTGAGCTCACATTGGGGTGCTATTTATAGGGCTGAAAGGGCATGGCAAAACCACCCCAAGGGCTGGTCGGCCGATCCACCTTCTGCCCTACTGAAGCATGCTCTCAACTTTGGACAAGGAATCTTGCATCGTGCTTGCAAAAAGTCACAAAATTGGACCATTTCTTGGGTCGGCCGACCCAAGAATTTTGCCCCCACTACTTTAATGATGTTGTGCTGGGTTGTCTAATAAAGATCGTGGTGGTCTTGGTCCAAAGTTGCTGCTGGTTACTTTGGATTCCTATGTTTAGTGTTTGGTGAAAGAGAAAAGGAGAAAGCAAAAGTGGAGACAAGCATCAAAGAGATTCCCATGGACCATGGGGACACTCAAGCATGCATTGATGCTCCCTATGCTTGCTTTGGCTGGTGGCATGCTCCCTAAAGCATCCAAGATTCTTAAAGTAGCATCCTAAGCTAAAGTCATGAGCAATGGACCATCTACCTTTGCTTTCTGGCTAGTGTGATGGGCATGGGATCCTTGGGTATGATGATTGGGAGACAGCAGGGTGCCTGGTGGCACCAAGCTCAGGTCGGCCAACCTGGGCTTTGGAGCCCCATGGCATCCTATGCTGCTCCTTGGATCCTTGGTTCTAGCCAGAGTGAAGAGAGTGGTGGTGGACCCACATGCCAGGTCGGCCGACCTGGACATGGTGGCCCCACCAGTTCAACTTTTCTCTAATCACTCCTTCCAAGTTTTATTTCCTATGTCTAAGTTATTTTGTCGAGATAAAATATGCAATTTAAAAGTAAACATGCAATTGAAATGCACAAAAGTAAATATGAGATAACTACGACATACTCCGGTCACGGAGGGCTCCATGTTTTAGGTCCATAGAGCAGGACCTCTCCGTCGGGTTTATTGCGTGGGCACCTCGGTCGGTCCCGGAGACGGGGACCGTGAAGGCGTCTCCTTCTTCCGCCATTCCATTTTGGAATGTTCTGCTTGTTTGGCGGGTTCCTCCTTTTGTTCAGCCTTTTTGGCCGACTTGCCTTTGTTGTACCTTCGGCGTGGTTTGCCGTGAGGTTTCTCCTCTGGTTTCTTGTCCTTCAGCTGCATGTTAGTTTTATAACCATTGAAAGGACATTTGATCCTCTTACCTGGGAACTGTAGATGGATCTGGCCGGACCCGATGTAAATGATAGCGTTCACCATGTTCAGGAATGGCCGTCCCAGGATGACGGGGACGTCGATGTTCGAGCCCATGTCGAGGATGATGAAGTCGGCGGGGGCGTACTCATCTTGAACTTTCACCAAGATGTCTTTAGTGACTCCCTCCAGAAACCGAATGGTTTGATCCACCATCTGCAATCTCATAAAAGTTGGGAGCAAGGCGCCCCTAACAGATTTTCATATATTACCTTGGACATGATGTTGACACTTGATCCAAGGTCACAGAAGACATTGTGGAAGAGCTGTGGCCCGATCTCGCGGGTGATGGTAGGCATGCCGGGTCGTCCTTCTTCATGATGAATGGGGGATCAAGGAGATATCCCCAATTGGAATGAACCGGAGGCTTACCATACCTCGTAGATACTATTTTAACAAACTCAATCGGGTCCTCAGGTTTCCCTGGGATCTTACCTTGCTCATATGATGGAACAGCTGCAGCTAGTTGAGTTAACTGGGTTTCTAGCATTTTATTAAAGCTCAATTGGTTTTTCATGGCAGAATTAAAGCTATCCATCTTTTCACTAAGGTTTTCTAAGATCTTGTCATTAGCCATCATTCTTTTATTAAGACCATCATTGATTTTAATTTGGCCGAACACAAGATCTTTAAGGGAAGGTTGGTTACCAAAAGAATTGCCGAATTATTGTTATTGTAACCCATACCTTGGCCTTGGTAGAAGGGGCGTGAACTCCATTGTTGTTGCTGAGGTCGGTTCCCATTGTTGAAGTTGTTGTTGTTGATGTAGTTCACCTCCTCCTGTGTTTCGGGGCAATTGTTGCCCGAGTGATCTTCTCCTCCGCATACTTCGCACCATGGATCAGTGTCCACAGCACAGACAGCGGCAGGGGTCTGGATGGCCTCAACTTCCTTTTTAGAGGAAGACTCCTCTATCTTCTTCATCAGGAGGTCCATCTTAGCGGAGAGCATGTCCAGCTCATTGAGGGCATGGACACCTCTCTTCTTGGGCTGGTGTCACTCCTCATTCCAACCTTGGTTGATAACCATCTTTTCAATGAGCTCCTTGGCATCCTTGACATTGTGTTGCAAGAATGCCCCTCCAGCGGAAGCATCAAGGTGACTACGGGCTATGCCGGTTAGCCCGTGATAGAAACCTTGGATTATGAGCCATTCATCTATCCCATGATGAGGACAGGCCTGAATGTACTCATTGAGGCATTTCCATGCTTTGGGAATCGTCTCGTCAGACTTTTGTTGGAAGCTTGAGATCTTCCCTCGCAGGGCACTGGTCTTGCCTGCTTGGAAGAACATCTTGAGGAAGGCATTGGCACACTTGTCCCAAGTCGTCACTTCGCTCTTGTTGGCGTAGAACCACTGCTTCGCCTTTCCCAGTAGCGAGAATGGGAAAAGACGAAGACGGATGGTGTCCGCCGTGATGTTCTTGACGGTGAAAGTGTTGCATACCTCCAGAAAGTGTTGGAGGTGAGCATTAGCATCCTCATGTGGCTTCCCACAGAATGGATTGGCTTGCACCATGTTGATCAGCGCAGGCTTGAGCTCAAAGGTCGCATCGCCTAAGTTCAAGTTCGGACCGTAGCGACAAAGTCAGCTGACGGGGACGAGAACTCAGCGATGGTCTTCTGAGCCATGACTGTCTCAACAACTGGTGCGGGACTTCCTTCCACAAACGGTTCGAGGTCCAAAATGAACCTTTGAGGAGGAACTTGACGACGTCTAGTTCTCCTCAACAATTGCTCAGGATCTTCGACGAAGTTTGACGGTAATTGGAAACCGCTCATGCACTGTCTTAATTAACGAGAAACGAAAACAAGACAAGTGAAGGATAAGCCCCTAACACTAATGGGTACTTAGATTAAGAGTAGACCACGGATTCCAATTTATTAGAGATTCCTAGTACGACGCTGTCCCCGGCAACGGCGCCAGAAATGCTTGTTGGCAAATCTTAACGCACACCGACTAGAGTAAAGATAAAATGTCAATGGTGGCGCCTAATAGCAGTGCTTACTTGCAAGCCTGAACTATCACCAGAGAGAGGGTGTCACAAGTCCTCCTCAGGCAACGGCTCTAGGAATGCTAAGCAAAGCTAAACTCTAGTGATGATGCAAGATGTACCAAGTGGTAACTCTGCAAGCGCACAGGTACCGCTGTAGCACTTCAACTGAGGTGATTATCCGCGGTGTCGTAATTTATAGTTCGCTCACAGGAAAGCGGACTAAGACTCTCTAATAAATGTGGGGATGGATATCCGTGGTATGTCTACTCAATCTAAGTTTACCAGTGTTATCAGGGGGTAAGAATAATGGATAAGAGTGATAAATAAATAAAAGATAACTCGGTAGTGAGCTAGCTAGGTGGAAGGACAACGAGTGAGTATGGACTCCTATGTATCTAACTCTACTTCGTGTTCTAATCCTAACAATATAACCGACTCGCTAGACTAGTATCTAGACAATCTTGTGTGGTGGGGAAGTCGACTACAATAGGAGGCGAAACTCCTATCCAAGCGGACCTTTGGCTTATGGACGCCCTACAGACCAAACCCGATGCAAATAGAACCTAATGAGAAGCGCAGGCCTGTCACGATCCCCGCCGCCCGCTATTATACGTCAGAACAGATGGTTGCATCCACTAATAAGTGCTAATCTAAGCACCTCGCTTACACTAGTCTTATGACTCCAACTATCACGTAAATAGCCAAAGCCCCTAATGGTAGTGAAACACACACAAGGTGTTGTAAACACTAATCTAACTAAGACAACTACACTAGTAAGACTAAGCCACAACACTACTATACTAATAGTATGGCACTAAGTAAATACTCAAAGTAAGTACTTAAAGTAAAGACTTAGTAAAGTAAAGTAAGACTTGTTAACACTGGATTTTGGTCAACATTGAGAAGATGACAGGTGGACCCAGCACACGGCAAGAAGAGTATTCGGCAAACGACTGAGCGGTCGGCTAATTCTCGGTGCTTCGGCAAGTGCCCATGTGGTCGGCTATCTCAGAAGGCGGTGATTCCATTCGGGAAAAAGAAGATGGCATGAAAAGACGATTCAGAGAAGAAAGGCGTAATAATAGAGGACTCCGAAGAGAATTAGAGCTAAGAGTCGTAGTTTCCAAATTTTGCTTAGTATTTTTATAAATCGTAGTCTTTTAGGACTCGTGTTCTGCTCAGGGTATAAATATACACCCTGGCTATTGTAAAAAAAAAGAGACAGTAAAATCAATACAACCGGCCCCGTGCCAAGTTTCGAGTCCTTTTCGTCGTGTCATCGAGTTCTTCGAGAGGAGCCATCTATCCGTCGACCTCCATAGGTATCGACAACCTTGCTATCATGTCTAGTATCATGCGGTGGATTTAGATCATGGTGCAAGTAGTCTTGTTTGTCTCGACTTGGATGGCCGTGCGGGCAAAGGCGTCGCTTGACAATCGGAAGTCTTTGCTTATGCTTTGTTTATCTCGACTAGATGGCCGTGCGGCAGGCGTCCGCTTGATAGCTTAGCGAAGCAAGATAATTATCGGCTCTATTAGATTCGGCAAGGTCTAGTAGATTCATCAAGTTATCATGTGTTGCATTGTCTTTAATGTTTTATATATTTGTAATGCTCTTTTGCCCAATCTAGATTGTTACGCTTCGGCTTTTGATAGACATATTTGCTCTTAATTCATGATAGGTAAATCATATGCTTGTATAGCCGAATTAGATCAATCTAGATTGCATGGGTTCATGCACGTTAAAGTGTATTTAACTCTAAGAGAACTAGGTATCGTGCGGCAGATGCAGGTTTTGTTAGGTTTAGATCATGTTAGCTTGTTTGTTCCTTCTTCATGGACCCTAATTCGGCAATCTTGCCGAATATGGTTGTGCTTACACGAGTAATGATCATTTATAGATCTATTTGAATATATGCATGCTTTTAGCCTCTTATTATTAGATTGTATCATGCGGTGGATTAATCTAGTCGTAAGAAGTGGTGTAGATCCATAGCGAGCAGTATCATGTGGTGGATTTACTTGCTTGGGTTTATGCTTGACGGGTTTATGAAGGCTAGACATGCGGCAGACTAGTTGAATTAGCCTATGCTTGTGTTATTTAAATAGACTTATATTTACAAATTACCAGTTTAATATTTATCATGCCTTGATGATGTCATTGGTCTAGAATTTATGTTCCTATATGATATATGATGATCAATTTAGGCTTGTTTAAACATGTCTTCTCATACATATGTATTCGGCAATCAATGTTTTATACGTTTTATTTCATATTTGCCGAATGATCTATAAACATGCTTTGGCAGGCAGCTTCTATAGCTGTATGTCGTCGTAAGTGGCTTCAGGGCTGTAAATATGGAACTGTCTGGTCTCACCCAGCATGTTCCAGTTTTGATCTCACAGTTTTATCCCTTGTTGGTTTTCAAGTCAAACCAACTGGCACGTCTTCGGATTCTAAACCGTCCGGGCACCCGATCGAAGCCACGCTTTGCGGCTTGCTGTGTGTGAGGCACAGAGGGCCACATTTTGTGCCAACACACATTTTGGCACGCCCAGTGGGACCCACTTTAGTTCGAGATGTTTGACATCAGCAATAGTCACGTTCTGGATGTGACCATGGAAGAGTTGCCAGAAAACTTCAGGGAATTGGTGCAGCAGGCATGTGAGCAATACCAACAGAAGTGTTTGATGTCCTTTTCCAAGAACAAGAGCAATAAGGTGATCCAGAAGCAATCACTGCGAAGGGTTCTTCTTCCACATCAAACTGATTACACTTGAAGAAGAGGATGCTCACAAGATGGCAAAGACCGATCTACAAGGCTATGGGAGAAACCATGACAAACCATCATACAAACTTTTCTTAATACCTTTCGGGCAATCATGGTCAGCACTTTCGGTCCAACGGCCGATAAATACTTTGAAGAAAATGCTGGCCCAATCAGCGGACCAACACTTTTCAATGTGCCAAAGCATCAAGAGAAGCCTACTGGAGGAGAAGCAGCATCTGTCTCAAACAAAGGTGGACCGGCTCCCACTGAAAAACAACCGCATCCTACCTATGGCCAGGCAACATTTGGTACAACGGGAGAAGTGCCACCATCAGCCTTCAGAGTTTCTCCAGCAGCAAACAGATTGCAAAAGAACATGTATGGAGATGGGTATCAGGAGTTTACTGATTACAGTGCTCTCAATGCTATGCCAAATCCAGGGTACAAAAGTGCTTCAGGATTGCTTTCTGGAGGACAGATGCAAGGGGCTCAAGATTCAAGCATTGATGTGTTAGTGCACAGGATGGCCGATATGATGCAGAATCAGTTTGGTTTGAAGCCCAAAAAACAATCCTACTCATACCAGTCTCTCTATCCAGAGTGGTACAACAGAGTAGCACTTCCGCCAAGGGTGAAGCCTCCAACAGATTTGACCAAGTTTTCTGGTCAAGATGATACTAGTACCATAGAGCACATCAGTCGATACTTGATGCAACTTGGAGAAGCTGCTGTAGATGAAGCTTAGAGGATTCGATATTTTCCTCTGTCTCTTACAGGACCTGCTTTCACATGGTTCACATCTTTGCCACCTTATTCTATTGGTACATGGGCAGATCTAGAGTAGAAGTTTCATTCATATTTCTACACGGGTACCAATGAGAAGAAGATGGTCGATCTTTGGAGTCTAAGGATGAGAACCAATGAGACACCACTGGAGTATCTTCGTAGGTTTAGGGAGACTAAGAACATGTGCTATTCTCTGAATATACCAGATGATCAGTTACCGGGGATGGCTGTTGCAGGCATGTTGCCGAATATCAGAGAGAAACTGTTCGGCATGGATTTTGATGACCTTGGTCAACTTTCACAACGATTGGCAGCTATGAGTAATCAAGCCCAAGGGTTTAGGAGGGATGGTCGCTTTCAGAAAAACAATGCCACCAATGACGTGTATCAAGGCTTTCTGGAAGAAGCAACTGAATATGTTGATGAAGATGAGATAGCTGCAGCTGAGCTGAATTGGGCAAAGGAGCCTACTCAAGCTAATCAACGTTGGCTGAAGCAACAAAGAGGAGCTTATGATTTTGATGTTACTAAGGCAGACAAGCTCTTTGCATTGTTGGTGAAGGAAGGGCACATCAAGCTGCCAGAAGGACATCCTATGCTGCGCCCTGAAGGAGTGAAAGACAAAAAGTATTGTGGCTACCATAACACTAATTCTCACTCCATCAATGATTGCTGAGTGTTCAGAGTGCGGATCCAGAAAGCTATTCAAGAGGGACACCTGAGATTCGATGGCAAGATGAAAGTTGATGATCAACCTTTTCCACAAAATATGATTTCTTTCTCTGTGAGCATGGTCTCTGCAAATGATCCCAAGGGAAAAGGCAAGATGAAAGTACTGACTTCTGACAGAGCAAAGAAAAGTGGTGCTGTTGATCCTGATTGGCAAGTCTCCAGTGAAGAGCTGCAGCAGCGGGTTTGGTTCCAAAATAGCCGAACCGAAGGGGGAGAAACTTCCAGGCCCAGGGTCACATCACGCATCTTGCTAAATTAATGGCAGAGAGAGCAAGAGAGAGGATACTATGAAAAGCAGAGGTTTATGGAAGAACGCGAGCTATGAAGAAGAAATGTACCGAAAGGAACAAGAGGCATACATGAGAGAACAGGAGCAGTTTCATTAGGGTTGTTCATTCTTTAAGCATTGTTGGAATGAAGGTTTGAAGCTGCCTACTAGAAACAATTGTCCTGAGTGCAGTGTCCAATACTCAGAGTATAGGCAGTCTCGAGCCAACCGCCGTCCCGTTCATGAAAGGCTTGGAACACATTTTTCTGAGGATGATCGACGCTTAAAAATAGATGGTTTTGAGAATCAGCAAACGAAGAGATTTGCAGATCAAGGTTGGACTCATAATAGGATGCATGATGAAGAAGAAGACTCCTATAAATATGTATGGCAAAAAGGACAGTGGTGTCCTCCAGTGTCCGGGGAAAAGCCGAAAGAGGAGAGTTCAACGCTTGAGGAACCGGAACGAAACAAGCAAAACCGAAAAGAAGCAAATATGGCACCCTAAGGAGAAGCCCGATGAACATGGTCCTTCGGCCGACGCTTGCATGGCTTTCTTCCTCCCAAAAGCCAAGAGGTCCAAGAAGAGGTGTACTCTGATTTTGATGAGAGTGAGTATCAAGATTTGATGGCTCAACTTGTGTTGACACAAAATGGCGGCGGTTTTTGACAAGCCGGCCAAGCATCGTCACTTGAAGCCGCTCTATTTGAAAGGGTATGTCAATGGCAAGCCTCTGACCAAGATGTTTGTTGATGGAGGAGCTGCTATCAATATCATGCCATATACAACCTTCGAAAGCTTGGGATGACAAGTGAGGACCTGTAAGACGACATGATTCTCGGGATTTTGTCGGCAACCCCTCGACACTCGTGGAGCTGTGCATGTTGAATTGATGATTGGCTCAAAGACTCGATTACTACATTCTTTGTCATTGATGGCAAGGGGCATATAGTCTGCTTCTAGGGAGAGACTGGATACATGCCAATTGCTGCATCCCCTCAACCATGCACCAAATTCTTATTCAATGGATTGGGGATGACATTGAGGTTGTTCATGCTGATGATTCGGTAAGTGTTGCTGCTTTAGAGCCTGCTTACTGGGAATATGATGGCTTTGACTGTTTCTCTGGTAGAGAGTGGGAAGAAGGTCCTGTGAATGTTTTCAACAGGGATCAACAGCCGATCCAAGCAGTCGGCTCTCACAGTAATTTTTAATGGGTAATCCAATCGATGGCAACAAAGGAAAGCTGGGTCGTGGTTTTATGTCGGCCGACAAGTTGGAAGAAATAGATATTGGTGATAGTTCTAAGCCAAGGCCGATGTATATTAGTGCAAATTTAGACCCAAAATACAAATCAAAGTTGGTAGAACTGTTGAAAGAATTCAAAGATTGTTTTGCTTGGGATTATACAGAGATGCCTGGATTGGATCATTCTATCATTGAGCATCGATTGCCTATTAAGCCTGGATTTCGTCCATACAAACAACCTCCACAAAAAATCTACAAAGAGAAGGTATTGGCCGATGTGAAGAATGAAGTTGAAAGATTAATAGAAGCAAATTTCATTCGGCCATGCGAGATATGCGAGTGGATTTCAAACATAGTACCAAGATATAAGAAAAATGGAAAAATGAGGGTCTCATAGACTTTAGAGATCTTAATAAAGCCACTCCTATGGATGGATACCCGATGCCAGTTGCCGATTTGCTAGTAGATGCAACAAGAAAGGCTATGAGATTATCGGTTTTATGGATGGGAACGCATGGGCTATAATCAAATTTTTATGGCAATAGAAGATATCGCAAAGACAACTTTTAGGTGTCCTGGTCATATTGGCTTGTTTGAATGGATAGTTATGACATTTGGGTTAAAGAATGCCGGTGCAACTTATCAAAGAGCCATGAATTATATCTTTCATGAGTTGATCGGCAAAATTGTGGAAATTTACATTGATGATGTGGTTATTAAGTCTAGGAACCTTGAAGGACATTTAGCTGATTTGAGAAGACTCTGGAATGTACAAGAAAGCATGGCTTGAAGATGAATCCAAACAAGTGTGCCTTTGGAGTATCGGCTGGTGAGTTTTTGGGATTTTTAGTTCATAAAAGAGGAATTGAGGTTGAAAAAAAGAGCATGGAAGCAATAGACAAGGTTGTACCTCCAACTAATCTCACCGAATTGTAGTCATTGCTGGGCAAGATCAATTTTGTGAGGAGGTTCATATCCAATTTATCAGAAAGAGTTTTGCCTTTTTCTCCACTTTTGAAGCTCAAGAAGGATCAGAAATTTGTATGGGGTGACATACAAAAAAAGGCTTTTGATGAAATCAAACAAGATATGAAGGCACCACCCGTATTGGTACCTCCGCAACTTGACAAGCCTTTTAAGTTGTATGTGGCGGCCGATAGCCTGACAATAGGATCGGCCCTCATGCAAGAATTTGAGGGAAAAGAAAGAGTAATAGCTTATCTTAGCCGAAAGCTGCTGGACCCAGAAACAAGGTATTCAGCTACAGAGAAACTTTGCCTGTGTTTGTATTACTCATGTACCAAGTTTCGGCACTATTTGTTAAATGCCGAATGCGTGGTGATTTCTAGTTTTGATGTAATCAAACATGTGTTATCAATGCCAATTTTGAATGGAAGAATTGGCAAATGGATTTTAGCATTATCGAATTTGATTTGAAATATGAGTCGGCAAAAGCGGTAAAAGGTCAAATTATTGCTGATTTTGTTACCCAAAGATCGGGATCTTTCGTTGATGCGATAAGCATTGCACCTTGGGCTTTATTCTTTGATGGTTCATCTTGTAGCAAAGGTGGTGGTGCTTGGTATTCTCTTGATTTCCCCACAAGGAGTAACTTTTGAGTACGCAATTCCTATTGAATTTCATGTTACTAATAATCAAGCGAGAATATGAGGCATTGCTCAAAGGGCTTCGACTTCTTATAGAAGTAAAAGCCGTTCTTTGTTGAAATCTTTGGGGATTCTGAGTTGGTAATTAATCAGTTGAATGGTCAGTATGAGTGCAAGAACGACATATTAAGAGAATATTATGAAGAATGCCGAGAACTCTTGAAGAATTTTCCGGTAATAACCTTGCATCATATCCCTAGAGAGCACAATGAAGAAGCAAATAAGTTAGCTCAAGCTGCTTCTGGATATCGAGAGAATCGGGAAATTTTTGCTATAGAAGAAGGTGTTTTTAATACCGATCAAGTGGATAGTGATTGGAGGGGTGATATTACCAATTATCTGAAGAATCCATCTCAGAAAGTTTCCCAAAAACTCAGGTACAAAGCCCTCAAATTTTTACTTCTTGACGATCAACCGTACTACAAATCCATCGATAGTGTGTTGCTCAAATGCTTAAGTCAGGAAGAGGCTAGAAAAGTGATGTACGAGGTTCACGAGGGATTGTGTGGTGCACACCAGTCGGCTTATCGGATGAAGTGGATAATTAGGAGAACTGGTTATTTTTGGCTGACTATGTTGGAAGATTGTTTTGAATATTACAAAGGGTGTCATGATTGTCAAAGATTCGGCAATATTCAAAAGGTTCCGGCATCTGCTATGAATCCCATAATCAAACCTTGGCCATTCAGAGGATGGGGTATAGATTTGATTGGTCAGATTAACCCTCCTTCTAGCAAGGGACACAAATTTGTGCTCTTGGCCATAGATTATTTCACTAAGTGGGTTGAAGCTATCCCTTTGAAGAAGGTTACATCAGAGAACATGATCAATTTTGTTAAGGAGCATATAATTCACGGGTTTGGGATCCTCGACTATAACAACTGATCAAGGAACTCAGTTTACTTCTTCGGAATTTTATGATTTTGCCGAAAGCATGGGGATTAAGTTGTATAATTCCTCTTCTTATTATGCACAAGCCAATGGCCAAGCAGAGGCATCAAATAAGATTATGATTAAAATCATCCAGAAGAAGATTGATGAAAAGCCAAGGAGATGGCATTTGGTCCTTAATGAAGCGTTGTGGGCTTACCGAATGGCTTGTCATGGGTCTGCTCAGACATCTCCCTATGAACTGGTTTATGGGCATCATGCTGTATTACCATGGGAGCTACAGTCAGGTTCAAGACGAGTTATGTTGCAAGGTTTGATGAAGGAATTAAAGATCTCTGTGGATATTTGATCTGAACAACCAGTTTCATAGTTGAATTTGCAGGGCAAAGTCAAATCTACATTTTCCATATAAGGGAGCCAGATCACATTGTTAAATCCTTTGAAGAATAGCTTGAACAGATGGCCAATGTCCATATCAATAATGATAAAGGATGCTTTGCTTCCCCATATGTCTCGATGGCTTTTTCTTTTGTTTGTGCCATCTTCAAGATAGTTAACGGAAGGAAAGCCCAAATCATGAAGATGTACAGAGATTATTCGATGCATGTACAGCTGCAGCCACATCTGAACCAACCACCAGGGACCATTCACACAATGTATTTCTCCAGGCTGACGCATCTGAATAGTAATCTGGTGCATCATATGGTAGACAACCCCTAAGAGATATTTGCCCAGGGGAATTAGGGTACCAAGCCAAATCTTCAGCCATCACCAAGTGGTTCGAGAGTTGGCTCATTGGATTTGCTTTGCGAGAAGACAAATCTGCACAACCACATATTCATGAAAGCTCAGTATTCCTTCCCGGCCACAAAGCACCGGATGGCATGTAAGTCCGAATGTATTTTGTCCATCCACCTCCCCGATTTAACCGCTTTCTTCGGTTGCTTTGGTACCCTTGTACTTGAAAGGGTATACTTGGTTTTGTCACATTCGGACCAATCATCATGAACACATCGGCTAATGTGATAGTCATTGGACCATGGCCAAAGATAAAAGCATTGGCAAAGATCGGACCAAAAATGAGAAGCGCTATCAAGAGAGGATCATTCCTAGGCATTTCGAGACAGAGATAACTCTAAGCGGTGATGAATGTCTTGGGATTCCCAACTGTTGCTGCTCTTAGTTAGTATCCTCTGGTACCAATTTCGCCATCCTGCGATTGGAGGAAGCGGCCAGGTCTTGAAAGTGTTTGGCCATCTGCTTGGCGGGGCTACTCCAGATTTGAAGGGGATCCTCAGAGTCTCTTTTTCAACAAACTCGATCGGGTTAGGGTCTCCCATTGGGCCAAGGAAGTAAGAATTAGGATTCGCAGCGTAAGGAATCAAAATCTGATCCTTGTACTCCTTCAGAAAGGAACAGGGAGGAACTGAATCAGGAGAAGCAGAGAATTGATTTGAAAGTTACCGAATGCGCAGAATAAGTAGGGTTACCTCTGGAACTCCCTCCTGGGTCGCCATTAAGGATTCAAAGTGAATCTGGGTGGAACGGATTTCTCGACTGGCGACTGCGACTGTGGACAATGTTGACCTAGGTGAAGAGGACTTGTGGTCAATTTCAGAATAAAATCACTTTTATCTCGAAATTGAGGGGGCATGTGTTAACACTGGATTTTGGTCAACATTGAGAAGATGACAGGTGGACCCAGCACACGGCAAGAAGAGTATTCGGCAAACGACTAAGCGGTCGGCTAATTCTCAGTGCTTTGGCAAGTGCCCATGCGGTCGGCTATCTCAGAAGGCGGTGATTCCATTCGGGAAGAAGAAGATGGCATGAAAAGATGATTCAGAGAAGAAAAGACGTAATAATAGAGGACACCGAAGAGAATTAGAGCTAAGAGTCGTAGTTTCCAAATTTTGCTTAGTATTTTTTTAAATCGTAGTCTTTTAGGACTTGTGTTCTGCTCAGGGTATAAATATACACCCCGGCTATTGTAAAAAAAAAGAGACAATAAAATCAATACAACCGGCCCCGTGCCAAGTTTTGAGTCCTTTTCGTCGTGTCGTCGAGTTCTTCGAGAGGAGCCATCGATCCGTCGACCTCCGTAGGTATCGACAACCTTGCTATCATGTCTAGTATCATGCGGTGGATTTAGATCATGGTGCAAGTAGTCTTGTTTGTCTCGACTGGATGGCCATGTGGCAGGCGTCTGCTTGACGATCAGGAAGTCTTTGCTTATGCTTTGTTTATCTCGACTAGATGGCCGTGCGGCAGGCGTCCGCTTGATAGCTTAGCGAAGCAAGATAATTATCGGCTCTATTAGATTCGGCAAGGTCTAGTAGATTCATCAAGTTATCGTGTGTTGCATTGTCTTTAATGTTTTATATATTTGTAACGCTCTTTTGCCCAATCTAGATTGTTACGCTTCGGCTTTTGATAGACATATTTGCTCTTAATTCATGATAGGTAAATCATATGCTTGTATAGCCGAATTAGATCAATCTAGATTGCGTGGGTTCATGCACGTCAAAGTGTATTTAACTCTAAGAGAACTAGGTATCGTGTGGCAAATGCAGGTTTTGTTAGGTTTAGATCATGTTAGCTTGTTTGTTCCTTCTTCATGGACCACAATTCGGCAATCTTGCCGAATATGGTTGTGCTTACACGAGTAATGATCATTTATAGATCTATTTGAATATATGCATGCTTTTAGCCTCTTATTATTAGATTGTATCATGTGGTGGATTAATCTAGTCGTAAGAAGTGGTGTAGATCCATAGCGAGCGGTATCATGCGGTGGATTAACTTGCTTGGGTTTATGCTTGACGGGTTTATGAAGGCTAGACGTGCGCGACAAGTTGAATTAGCCTATGCGTGCATTATTTAAATAGACTTATATTTACAAATTACCTGTTTAATATTTATCATGCCTTGATGATGTCATTGGTCTAGAATTTATGTTCCTATATGATATATGATGATCAATTTAGGCTTGTTCAAACATGTCTTCTCATACATATGTATTCGGCAATCAATGTTTTATACGTTTTATTTCATATTTGCCGAATGATCTATAAACATGCTTTGGCAGGCAGCTTCTATAACTGTATGTCGTCGTAAGTGGCTTCAGGGCCGTAAATATGGAACTGTCTGGTCTCACCCAGTATGTTCCAATTTTGATCTCACAGTTTTATCCCTTGTTGGTTTTCAGGTCAAACCAACTGGCACGTCTTCGGATTCCAAACCGTCCGGGCACCCGATCGAAGCCACGCTTTGCGGCTTGTGTGAGGCACAGAGGGCCACATTTTGTGCCAACAAGACTATATATTAATAAAGAATGTAATACAAGAGAAAAGGTACAAGAGCTATACCAGACTCTCCAGAAGACGACTCCGGAGACCCGAGCTTTGCTTGACTCGACTCTAACTCCCACTCTAGACTAGACTACACTACACTTGATCTCCCAAGAGAACTTGAGCTTGTAATACAATGGAGACTACTTGGGGATGGTTTGGGAGAAGGACTAGGGGTATTTATAGTGGGAGGTGGAGTAGGGGCTACTCCACCGCCACGTCATCGATCCGCATGATCTTCACCAAGCTCCGTTGGATCAAACCGACCTTCCCACCGCCTTGAATGGACGTCTGTGATCATGGGACACGTGGAGGCCACGCAGGAAGTCGGTGGAGAGCAAACCGACCTTGGGAGGGGCCCACTTGTAGGTCGGCCGACCAGGGGTCTGGCTGACCTGTGGGTCCCCCTTCCTTCTAGAAGGTGGCAAGGTCGGTGGGAGCCTTGGACGGTGGCGCAGCCACCATTGGTGGGTCGGCCGACCTACCTTTGGTGAGCCTGGCCCACCTACAGCTCCCTGGTGCTGTCCCCACTTGTCATGTGAAGTGTTGTCTGAAGTTGAGTCTAGTTGCTCTCTTGCTTGCTTCCATGTGGACCCATGGATCCATGTGCTATGAATTTGGATCGTTGATATGTAGCATACTTGGATCCAAGGGTTGGGAAGATCTCCTTGGAGCATGGCAAGGATTATGCCATGGAGGGAAGCCCCTGGTGGGCCCAAGTCCAGGTCGGTCGACCTGGGTTTTGGGTCCCACAGGGCTCATTTCCATCTTCCCTGCATTTCACAAGCTAAGAGTACAAGTGGAACTTTATTAGTGATAAATATGCTCATGTGATGCTTATCTTTCTTCCATCGAGGACTATTGACGGGTTCTTGAGTGTACCAAAATAGGTCTTATTTCCCGTCAACAGTGGGCGCCGGACGCGCGGTGGAGCACCAGACGCTACTCAGAGTGCGCTGCAGAAGAGATCGTCGCCGGACGCTGCGCCGGACGCGTGGCCAGGAGGGCTGCTGGCGACTGGCTGGCCGGACGTCGCGTCGGAAGCGCATTTTGGAGAGTTAGGCGTGCGCTGGACGCTCCCCAATGCTGCACCTCGGCGTGGTGCAAGCGCCGGACGCGCTAGTTGGAGGACGCCGGACGCGGAGGATTCAACGGAGATTTGAACGTGCAGGCTCCAATGGTCGACTGACAGTGAGCGCCGGACGGGCAACAGATGCATCCGGCGTGTGTTCCTGGCATGTTTCGAATGGTGGATCCAACGACCAGTTTCGCAAAAACGCCGCGCCGGACGCGTTTGATGCCTTCGGTCGGACGCGTCCTGCACCTGTATTTGAGCCGTCCGAAGTGCATAATGGTTCAATCTTTGGGAGGGGTCTATAAATAGAGGTTTGGCCGGTTGGGGAGCGATCTCTTGCCCATTCTAACACCTTTGAGCATCCCTTGAGCTAGAGAGACTCCCTCCCGCTCATCTCTTGACTTGATTGCTTCATCCTAGTGAGATTGAGTGAGAATCAAGTCCGAAGCATTGAGAGTTGCATCTAGGGGCACTTGTTTTTTGAATTCGCTGTGGAATTCTTATTACTCTTGGGTGATTCCCATCACCCTAGATGGTTTGGAGCAGCGGGTGGAGTTGAGCTCGAGTGGAGATTGTTCGAGGCCACACCGGTGTGCATGTGAGGGGTTCTTGGTCCTTCCCCACGGAAGATTCGCGAAAGGATACTCTAGTGGCTTGCGCGTGGCTTGGAGGATCCTTGTCTTGTGTTGATAGTGCGGCTCCCGGCTGCGGCATTTGGCATTGAGAGCCAATTGAGCGTGCACATCACCAAGCAAGAGCATCGACACAACGAGGACTAGCTTGCCGGGAAGCAAGTGAACCTCGGTAAAAAATCATTGTGTCATATTGTGATTGCTGAGGTTTCTCTCTTGTGATTGATTGTGGTGATTGGCTATCTTCATCTCTACATGGCCGTATAACCCTCCAATCCCCTCTCTTGTATCTAGCTTGTTGTTCTTTCTTTGCTAGTCTTGCTAGTTGTAAGTAGAATTGCTAGAATTGTGTAGCTCTCTTGTTGCTCTTGCTAGCCATGTTTAGTGTCGAGAGTCTTTCTTGTGTAGTTTAGCTCGGCTTGTTGTTGGTTGGGTGTTTGTAGTATAGCCTCCCTATTAGACTTGTTAGAAAGGCATGCATAGAAGTAATCGAAGCTTTAGCTTTGCATTTACGCCATCTTGTCGTCTAACAAGTTGTTCTAGCGTTTTGGCAAGAAATTTTATTAGGCTATTCACCCCCCTCTAGCCATTAGAAACTTACACTAGTCAACTCTACTTTGGTAGGTTCACCCCTATTTGTTTTTCTATGTCTATATTTTATAGGGAATTAGCAGGATTGAATCTGATTCATTCAACTCTCCATCATCAGAATCAGATCAATCAAGAAGGAAGCTCATCACCAATATCTGAAGCTATGGCTAAAAGACCTTGTTGGAGTTCTCGCTCCAACGGTGGTGAACATCCGCACTAGTCCAGTACTAGAAAAAGAAGATCTTGAGTTTGAGCTCAAGCCAAGCCTCATCAACATGGTGCAAGCTATCCAATTTAGTGGAAAGGTACATGAAGATGCAAGTGCACCTTTACAGGACTTCATGGAAATTGGAAGCACTATTGCCATAGAAGGAGTTAATCAAGATATCATACTACTTTGCTTCTTTCCATTCTCACTAGTGGGAAGAGCGAAGCAGTGGTTCTATGCCAATAAAGAAGACATCAACACATGGGAGAAGTGTTCCAAAGCCTTTCTAGCAAAATTCTTCCCAATAGGCAAGACCAATGCCTTAAGAGGAAACATTACTAACTTCCAACAGCAGAAGACAGAAACCATTTTAGAAGCATGGGAGCGTTTGCAAGGATACATCCAAGATTGTCCCCATCACAGAATGAAAGAATGGTTACTCATGCAAGGCTTTTATCACGGATTAACCCAGAAGACACGTGAACACCTAGATGCAACTGCAGAAGGATCATTTTTGTCACTCACTCTTAGGAAAGCTAAGAAGCTTATGGAGAAGATAGCAGACAATCAAAGCTGGTCCCAAGACAATATTCAACATTGTCATCAAAGTAAAGAAGCAACTGAAGAAGTGAATGCACTATCTACCAAGATGGACGACTTGCTCAACTGGCTTGACCAGAGGGCCAAGTACAAGGAAGACCAGAGAGCAATTGAAGCCACATATAAGCAAAATTCAAGCCCCGTCGTCAGGAAGATTCCACAACAATCAAATTGGAGACAACAACAAAAATAGCCAAGATATGAATTCAGGTAATTTTACAAAGAAACCTACTTTAAGAGAATTATTTATGCAGCAATCTAAAATCAATCTAGACATCAAATCTAGGCTTGCTGTTAATGATAGAACCTTGGAAGGTATAATTGATAAAATGGATAGTCTCTCCTCTGCCATTAAGGACCAACTAGAATTTAATAAAAAGATAGAAGCAAAGATAGCACAGTTAGTTGTTGCGTTGCCTGTTGCCACTAACCCTGAGTAGGTAAGATCTATTACTACAAGAAGAGGGAGTTCCACCAGAGATCTTCTCTATCCAAAAGGTACAAGAAGATCACCTGTGTTACCACCAGTGGCAGAAGAAGGGAACAACAATCCTGAAGAAGTGTTACCCTAAGAGCCAATACAAGATCAGGAAATAAGACAGAATTTTCAAGATACAAACTATCTACCATTTCCTCACAGAAATAGAAGAGCACAACAATCCGATGAGCAGTTTGGTAAGTTCATAGAGGTAATCCAAAAATTATATGTCAATATACCTCTGCTGGATGCCATACAGGTCCCCACATATGCCAAGTACATAAGAGACATTCTTAACAAGAAGAGACCACTGCCATCCACTAAAGTGATCAAGCTAATAGAAGAGTGCAGTGCGGCCATCCTCAATAAATTTCTAGAAAAGAAGAAAGATCCCGGATGTCCCACCATTGACTGTACGATTGGAGACCAATATTTCAACAATGCACTCTGTGACCTAGGAGCAAGTGTCAGTATGATGCCCGCAGTAGTCAATTACAAGCTCAATCACACAACACTGGAGCCAACATCAATGTGCTTACAACTGGCCGACCAATCAGTCCGATATCCACTGGGCATTGCCGAAAATATTCCAGTCAAGATAAGTGTTGGCGGTCCTTATCGATGATTTTATACCGCCAATTAGACATGAAAAAGGGTCAATTATATATTCCTATATGCATATACTTTTACAACTAACCCAAATCCACGTGCACTAGGAAATATCTTGTCATTGCGGGAATCAATAAAAAGTGCAGGGATTAAATATCAAAAAGGCGCTTTTTGGAAAGCGCCAAACCAACCCAAAGTGGAGAAGGGCCACCTCGGGACCAGAATGGGCCAAAACACCAAACCAGCACGGCCCAGGCCCACTCCACAACCGACCAACCGAAGGCGGTCAGGGGGCGGCCGCGCCAGGGGCGCGCTCACGTCCACCCCTCTGCCATGTGGGACCGGCCGGCTGGAGGCGGTGCATTCAATGCCAAGGGAGGTCGGTGCAAGGTGTTCCTTCCATTTCAGGCTCAAACCGACCTCCTCACACATATAAAGGGGAGAAGAAATCCATTCTACACACACATTCATTTGGCCTCTCTCCCTCTCACCTCCACTTGTTCCTTAGCCTAGTGTTAGTAGTGTTGGAGCTAGGAAAGCTACCAAGGAGAGCTTGTCTCCTAGGAAGAAGAGATTCAACTTGGTAATATTCTATGGAGTGTTCTTCCTTGTTCAAGTTCTTATACTTTATATATTTCTTAGTGTATGAACTAGAGCTTAGTCTTGATCATGTTCATGTTGATACATATGGACTAGAGCAAAGTTCATATGATCAGTTCATAGCATGTTCATCCCTATTCTTCATCGTTCATATGTTTTATAGAATTAGAGTCCACGATGAGAATGAAGTAACGGTTCAATGTTCTTTCGGGTTTGCCTATGTTCTAGCTCGTCCATCCGTAGGGTGGGAGTCCTGGGGGAGCATAGGTAGTTCTCTAGTATGCGGACATGGTGTCCGGATACGAGAGGGCCTTCGAATATGACGGCATGCCACGGTTGAAAGGTAGGCGGTAGGTGGTGACAGCCCTGTCCGTCCCTCGTAATCCCCCATGTCCGTATGTCGTGTAGGAGTTCGTAAATGCCTCTATCGGCTGGCAGACCAGCTGCGGGGGTCTCCCTGTTACTCTAGGCTCTGACTTGTCTCTAGTCCTCTATAACGTATGACTTAGCTGTTCTATGCTTAGCTGTATACGACCAACCAGCTCCTGTAGATTTACTCTTTATTCTTTCCGTTACTTTTATTCCTTATTTCTCTTTATCCTTGAGTGAGGTCCAAGTGTTTGTCCACTATCCTCAAATTACCGTTTATCTTACCCCTGCATAGCACTAAGGCTTATTTCAATGATATGAAGTTCCATATCCATGTGCTAGAGGTATTTTACACCATGCCTTCCCTTGGGAAAATATAAATAACGATACCCCGAGAATACGCCGGGTGAAATGCTACAATGATAGATCCGTGCGCTTGCGGATAATATCTTTAGAACACGACTATCACCCGCGTTTCTTGGTGTGACCACCGGATGTAACAATTCTAGTGATTGTGCTAAGAAATGCCAACAAGCTTTTCTGGCGCCGTTGCCGGGGAAGGCATTGGTTAAAATACTCTAGCATGGCATGGATATAACTTCATTAGAAATAGTCCGAGTCTATGTAGGCTAACTTTTATGTTTTCTCCTGTTATGGGTGAAAACAGGATAGTGTATGTCCGGTTTCTCCCTGCCAGACAATTTCCATCCAAATCCGGAGGCACTCCGAAGGAAGAAGAAGCCTAGAGCTACTTCTTCTTCTGCTACTCCGTCAGCAGTCGAACCGGTCATCGCCGCACCATCAGCAACCATCCCAATGGCTCAGAAGACTCTCCGCGAGTTCTCCGTACCCGCTGTTGCCAACGTGCCCACCGGGCCCATTGTTAACGTGGCGGACAAGAACTTCGAGCTAAGGACTGGCCTGATCACCATGGTGCACGGGATCCCGTTTTGCGGACTCCCCAATGAGGATGCGAACGCTCACTTACAGCGTTTCCTGGAGCTCTGTGACACTGTCGTCATCAAGGACATTGAAGCTGATGTCATCAGGCTCCGGCTGTTTCCCTTCTCCCTTGTGGGGAAGGCGAATAGTGGTTTTACAAGGACAAAGAGGCTGTGAGCACATGGGGCAAATGCTCCACAGCATTCCTCGCAAAAGTTCTTACCCATGGGCAAAACAAACGCCCTGAGGGGAAGAATTGCCAATTTCTAGCAAACACGGATGGAACCCATTCCTGAAGCTTGGGAGAGACTTCAAAGCTTCATCCTAGACTGTCCTCATCATTGGATGGAGGAATGGCTGGTGCTCCAAAACTTTTACAATGGGCTCACGCCCATGTCAAAAGGGCACCTCGACGCTGCGGCTGGAGGCGCATTTCTATCACTCACTGTTGATAATGCTACGGCGTTAATCAACAAAATGGTAGAAAATCAAGCTTGGGGGGGGGGAAGAAAGGGCCCCAACCAAGCAACAAAAAGGCACGCACCCTGTAAAGGAGACAGAGGCGCTTGCCGCTAAAATAGACCTGCTCTTGCAAAAGTTCGACGAAAGGGCCGCCGGAGACACATCCGGCACCGTTAAAGCTATAGAATCTCGCACAACGTGCGAGCTCTGTGGCAATGACGGACATTCGGGGAATGATTGCCCCGAAACCCGTGAAGAAGCTGCATACATCAACAACGGGTATCGTCAACAGCAAGGAGGTAATAATGGATGGAGCAATCAGTCCCGTCCACAATACCAAGGTAATTCGAATTACTCTTCCAATTACAATTCGAATCGGCCTACTCTCAAAGATTTAGTCCTTGGCCAAGCTAAGATCAACGAAAACCTTACCAAAAAGATGCTTTGGCCAATGACGAAATCTTAGAGAGTATTAGTACCAAGATAGAAGGTTTAACTTCTCTTTGTTAAGAATCGCTTGAGCTTTACCAAAATGATAGAAAGGCGGTTAGCTCAAATTGCTTCGATGTTCCCGTTGATCCCAATGGTAAAACATTAGATCAAGCTGCTAGTACTTTTGAAAATGTTAATTACGTGACCACGAGAGGCGGTAAGGCCACTCGTGATCCAAGATATCCTAAACAAGCGGCTAGGAAGCAAGCAGTGCCACAGCAAGAAGAACCTTCATCACCTAAACCTCAAGGCGAAGCGAGATCGGGGACAACTCGGATTATCCGGACACGACACATCTGCCGTTCGCCACGAGGACCAGAAACAAGCCGTGAATGATCGGTTCGCTCGATTTGTTGAGATGGTCGAGAAAGTACATGTGAGCGTTCCGCTCATGGACGTCTTACATGTACCTTCTTACGCCAAATATATCAAAGACATCATCAACAACAAGCGACCACCGCCATCCACAACACGGTGTGGTCAAACTGACAGAAGAGTGCAGTGCGGCAATCCTCAATCACTTACCAGAGAAGAAAAAAGGACCCCGGATGCCCCACTATCACTTGCTCCATTGGAGGGCAACGGTTTGACCACGCACTCGTGATCTTGGTGCCGGCGTCGTGTCATGCCCAAGACGGTATTCGACCAATTGAATTATACACGGCTGTCACCAACAACGATCACACTCCAATTGGCCGACTCCTCCTTACGCTACCCAGAGGGAATAGCTGAAGATATTCCTGTAAAGATCCGAGGATACTTCGTCCCGGTGGACTTCGTGGTGCTCGACATGGAGGCCACCAAAGAATCACCGCTCATCTTGGGACGACCATTCCTCAGTACCGCTGGAGCGCATATTGATGTTAGAGCTGGAGAAGTCCGGTTCAACATCAATGGGAATGAGAAGTTCCAGTTCCGGCCAAGGAAGACGGAGGAGTGCAACATGATTCGCATTAGGTATGAGCCAACCACAAGGGAGGTCACGGAAGTTGAAATCCGACCTCATGGTGCGAATCGAATTCCCAATATCATCTGGGAACAAAGGCCAGAGCCGCAAGCCAAGACCCTTGAACCCAAGAAAGAAGCAAAGGATATCTAGGAACGAAACAAAAGAAAAAGAAAGAGCAGGAGCTAAAACAAAAGAAAAGAAGGAGCAAAGAGCTCCTAAGAAAGAAAAGAAGAAAGCTCTGCCGAAGAAACAAAGCCAAAAGTTGTTCCTGCGCAACCCAAGGGGAAGAAGAACAAGGGCAAGGCTCCGGCCCAGGAAAAAGTGGAACCCAAGGCAAAACCAATTCCACTCAAAACCTCTGGGGCACCAAAACTAGTCCCCAAAGAGGAGACGAAGGTGTTGAAGGTGGACAAAACTTCCACACCTCCAAAAGAGGACGATCAACCACCATCCTTACCAAACGTCACCACACCACCAAAGAAGAAAATGGTGTGGAAACCCAAGGAGGCATTCCCGTCTACTTCTCCTGAGACGGATGTCCCATCATCAAGCTCAAACTGAGCAGGAGAAAAGTCTCACTTCACGGATTATAAACAAGTGAGCCCTGACCGACAGGATAACCGGTAAGTTATCTTTTTATAGTATATTAATTATTCATTTATTTATGCTTACGTAGTCTGTCAAAATAAAGTTCTATCTTGCTATCCCCTGTTCCTGCTTAGTTCGATGTTTTAGAATGTGTTTAAGCTTAGCATGTTCCATAGACTCGTAGCTTGAGCATGGTGCTTAGGTTGCTAGTTTACCTTGGTCAACTTTGTTGATCATTGAGACAGTTGCTAGCGAAACATTGGTAGTTTGCTATGAGCTAACCCTTGCGGGATGGCCCTCAATCATAAGGAAGTCCCGAAGACAGGCTCAAAATAAAATAAAATAATTCGCCACCTCGAATAAATTTTTGTTTTTTTAAAGGGGCCCCGTTTCCAAGCAAGCTTGGGGAGGACCTCTTTACTAACACTTACGTATATAAAAAAATTGCTTCGTCATTTCCTATATATATGTCATAGAAATATTTGATTCTACCCTTGTTGAAATGATGAAAAGTTGCTCTGTCTCATGACTCGCTTGTACCTTGTTTATAATCAAGCTTTCTCTAAAGTTTGAGTTTTTCGGCTAAAATGTCTCATCTTTGAAAACTTGAGATTAGTGGGTTGCATAGGCTAGATCTTGTCTAAGTTATTGCCGGGTATGATATAGTGCCACGAGCAACGCTATGACTCTACCTTGAGTGAAAACCTGACTTCCGGAGTCTTATTTTCAAAATAATCAAAACAAAAGTTTCTCAATGATTTTGAAATACCTACCAAGGCCATATGACGTAGCTGTCAATCTCGTGCAAAAACCAGTTGTCATATGCTGCTTGATCGATCACTAAAGTCTGCAACCTCCGTGAGATTATGGTCTTACACTCACGATTGAGATTCACTTGCACCCACCAAATAAATTTGCCGACCCGTACACTGCGAGTTGCGCAACCTAACTTTTCATCCAATCCACCAAAAACGCCAACTCTTGACCCTAGAGTTGTGCACCCTCTTCGCCAAATAAAGCATGCCGACTCTTATACTGAGAATCGCGCATCCATCATCCATCAAAACTACTCCTCGCTTTTCATCATGACTTCTTCTCGCCAAAATTCTTCATCGTACCTGAAAGAGAGTATTGGGCATTATCATCCTTGTTTAAAAAAAAAAATGTGCCAAGGGGCAACAATAAATTTCCAAAGTAGATAAACGGGAATTTCAGTAAGTCTCCCGTTCAAAAAAAAGAGAGAAAAGGGAAGAGAAGAAAGAAAGAAAAAGGAAGAAAAGATGAAAGAAAAGAAAGATCTTAGTTTTCCCTTGTCCAGCCCATACTCTCTCAAAATTTCCTTTTCCACCAAGGAGTCATGATGCATGGAGTACCAAAAACATTTAGAATTAGGAATCATTCACCCTCTCACACACTTGCACAAATCTCAATCAGAGTGTATGGTCTTAATCTTCGGAATGGTTCGATCCTTGGCTTTATAAATTTTTTGTGATCCAAGCATGCCCACCTTTCTTACCTACCTAAAACTCCACCTTCAGCCATAGTAGTAGGTTAGAAAGAAAGGCAAAACCACAATGCCTTTGGTGAGGTATAAACACTCTTGAGCGACTGAGAGAATCATTCGAGGAACTTGAGTTTCTTTTACAAAACTTTCAAAACCTCCGGAGAATTGGTTGATCTTAGGTAGACGATAAGCAACACTTGTGAATCTGTTCTATCTTGCAATTTCCCAAGACTCGAGAAAGCTGGAAAGCCCCGCTTGTCTTGAAGCAATAACAGGGTGAGCAGTCATGCCGATTTATTCAAATCCTAGTAGAAATCTTGCTTATACGTTTGGTACATTTGATTCATGATCGGCATAGTAGCAACTCCTGATCAACAACCTAAGGCTGAGCTTTGCTCGGGACGAGCAAAGGGTAAGCTTGGGGGATCTTGTTGGCGGTCCTTATCGACGATTTTATACCGCCAATTAGACATGAAAAAGGGTGAATTATATATTCCTATATGCATATACTTGTACAACTAACCCAAATCCACGTGCACTAGGAAATATACTGTCATTGCAGGAATCAATAAAAAGTGCAGGGATTAAATATCAAAAAGGCGCTTTCTGGAAAGCGCCAAACCAACCCAAAGTGGAGAAGGGCCACCTCGGGACCAGAATGGGCCAAAACACCAAACCAGCACGGCCCAGGCCCACTCCACAACCGACCACCCGAAGGCGGTCAGGGGGCGGCGGCACCCTGGCGCTGCCGCGCCAGGGGCGCGCTCGCGTCCTCCCCTCTGCCATGTGGGACCGGCCGGCTGGAGGCGGTGCATTCAATGCCAAGGGAGGTCGGTGCGCGGTGTTCCTTCCATTTCAGGCTCAAACCGACCTCCTCACACATATAAAAGGGGAGAAGAAATCCATTCTACACACACATTCATTTAGCCTCTCTCCCTCTCACCTCCACTTGTTCCTTAGCCTAGTGTTAATAGTGTTGGAGCTAGGAAAGCTACCAAGGAGAGCTTGTCTCCTAGGAAGAAGAGATTCAACTTGGTAATATTCTATGGAGTGTTTTTCCTTGTTCAAGTTCTTATACTTTATATATTGCTTAGTGTATGAACTAGAGCTTAGTCTTGATCATGTTCATGTTGATACATATGAACTAGAGCAAAGTTCATATGATCAGTTCATAGCATGTTCATCCCTGTTCTTCATCGTTCATATGTTTTATAGAATTAGAGTCCACGATGAGAATGAAGTAACGGTTCGATGTTCTTTCGGGTTTGCCTATGTTCTAGCTCGTCCATCCATAGAGTGGGAGTCCTGGGGGAGCATAGGTAGTTCGCTAGTATGCGGACCTGGTGTCCGGATACGAGAGGGCCTTCGAATATGACGGCATGCCACGGTTGAGGGGTAGGCAGCAGGTGGTGACAGCCCTGTCCGTCCCTCGTAATCCCCCACGTCCGTATGTCGTGTAGGAGTTTGTAAATGCCTCTATCGGCTGGCAGACCAGCTGCGGGGGTCTCCCTGTTACTCTAGGCTCTGACTTGTCTCTAGTCCTGTATAACATATGACTTAGCTATTCTATGCTTAGCTGTATACGACCAACCAGCTCCTATAGATTTACTCTTTATTCTTTCCGTTACTTTTATTCCTTATTTCTCTTTATCCTTGAGTGAGGTCCAAGTGTGTGTCCACTATCCTCAAATTACCGTTTATCTTACCCCTGCATAGCACTAAGGCTTATTTCAATGATATGAAGTTCCATATCCATGTGCTAGAGGTATTTTACACCATGCCTTCCCTTGGGAAAATATAAATAACGATACCCTGAGAATACTCCCCGGGTGAAATGCTACAATGATAGATCCGTGCGCTTGCGGATAATATCTTTAGAACACGACTATCACCTGGCGTTTCTTGGTGTGCCCACTGGGATATAACAATTCTAGTGATTGTGCTAAGAAATGCCAACAATAAGAGAGTTCTTCGTGCCAGTAGACTTAGTGATACTAGATATGCATCCGGACTCAAAGGTGTCACTCATCCTCGGGAGACCCTTTTTGAGCACTGCCAATGCACACATTGATGTCGAGAAAGGAGAAATCAAATTCACTATAAATGGACAAGAAGAACAGTTCGCATTCAAGTCAAAACCAGAGCTCAATCGTTCCACGAAGATGGTAGAACAAGATCAGACAGAGGGATCACCAGAGTTACAATCTCTAGGAACGTCAGCAGATAAATATTTTGGAAGGTCCAGTTCGAAGGACTTTAAAAATTCGAACCCTCGACGGAAGGTAACTCAGTATTTACCCGCATTTAATTTCTCAATCCATATAATTTTTCTTATGCATATTTATTTTACAGCATTGCATTATAAAATTCTGCGCCCCATATAAATAATTTTTTTTGGTGTGTGACAACCCGTTAAAAATATTTTATTGTGGTGGCACAAAAATATTTTACTTCATACATTTATATATCTTAATTTATTCTCAATTAATTTCCTACATTATATTTATAATTATATATTTAGTGCATGGTGAGCCCACCACCAGGGGTCCACATGTCATAGACCTCACCTCACATACATCACATCACATTATTTCATCCACTTCCACTCACCTCCACCATTCTCTCCTTTCCACCGTCCAAATCCACCGTCCCAAAAGCCAACATTGTCACACTACATAACAGTCACTGAAACACACAAAAGCAGCATTTCATCGTCTGTTGACGGTTGTTAACCATCAATTTTATATGTCAACTAAAGAGAAAAAATGGGGTATAAATTGAACATCACCATAGACTTAGGGCTTTCACTGACAATTTTCACGAGTTTTGGTGAATGTCTGTTTCTACAGGGGGTTATCAGAAAATACCAAAGGAGACCCACATGTCGGATTTACATAGAGAGAAACAGGTCTACGTATAAAAAAGAAAAATCTAGAAGACTCGGGAAGGCGGCCCCTGGAAGCTGGGGCTCACCTGGCAGTGTGCCTGGGCGGGCGCCCAAGCCTCCTGGGCTGCCGCCCGTCCCCCTAGACCAATCAGGGGAGTTGTTGGCAGTCCTTATTGACACTTTTTAACCACCAATTTAAGATGAAAAAGGGAGAATTACATGTTCTTACACGCATATACTTATGCTATTAATCGAATTCCACTTGTACCTAGAGTTTACCAACGTTTGCAGGAAATATACCAAGTACAGGGAATTTCCTCCGACAAAGCGTAAAGAGGCATAAGAAGGAGACAGGTCGAATCAAAGCAGAAATGGGCCAAAACACCCTGACACCGAGGCCCATCAACCTGAAGAGGCCCACTGGCCAAAGGCGGTTGGGGGGCGGCTCCCACCTGGCGCGCTCGCGCCAGTGGCGCGCTCGCGCCAGTGGCGCGCGCGTGCCCCCAGCCTGCCAGGTGGGCCCTGCTTCCTGGAGGCGGTGCCATCAATGCAGAGGAGGGCGGTGCGCTAGTGTTCCTTCCATATCTAGCTCGAAACCGACCTGCTCAAGATATAAAAGGGGAGAAGAATTCATTTTCAACACACACATTCATTTGAACCATTCTCCTCTACTCTTGTTCTTTAGCCTAGTCAAGTAGCTTAGGAGCTAGGTTGAGCTATCAAGGAGGGCTTGTCTCCTAGGAAGAAGATTCGTCACTTGGTAATATATTATGGAATGTTCTTCCTATTTCAAGTTCCTGATCTTATTATGTAGCCTTGTTCATGAACTAGAGTATAGTTGCGTTCTTGCTAAACGTGATTCATATGAACTAGACCAAAGTTCTTATGATCATTGCTTAGCATGTTCTTCGTTGTTCTTCGTTGTTCATATACTTTATAGGATTAGAGGTCCTGATGAGAATGGAGTAACGGTTCATCGTTCCTTCGGGTTTGCCTATATTCTAGCTCGTCCATCCGTAGGGTGGGAGTCCGCGGGGAATATAGGTAGTTCTCTAATATGCGGACATGGTGTCCGGATACGAGAGAGCCTTCGGATATGACGGCATGCCACGGTTGAGGAGTAGGCGGCAGGTGGTGACAGCCTGTCCGTCCCTTGTAATCCCCACGTCCGCATGTCGTGTAGGAGTTCGTAAATGCCTCTATCGGGCCGGCGGACCGAGCTGCGGGGTCTCCCCGTTACTTTAGGTTCTGACCCATCTCTAACCCTATAGATCATATGACTTAGCTGTTCATGACATTGCTATGTATGACCTACCTACTCCACTTAGATTTATTCTTTATTCGTTCGTTCGTTCATTCTTTCTTTTACACTTTATCTTTGAGTTTGGCCAAATGTGTGTCCACTATCTTGCAATACCATTATACTTACCCCTGTGTAGCACTAGTGTCACATTTCGATGATATGAAGTCAAGTATCCATATCCATGTTTAGACACCTCTACACCATGCCTTCCTACGGGAAATATAAATACGATACCCTGAAAATACTCCCCGGGTGAAATGCTGCAATGACAGATCCGTGCGCTTGCGGATGTTATCTATAGAACACAACTATCACCTGGCGTTTCTTGGTGTGACCACTGGGATGTAACAATTCTAGTGATTGCACTAAGAAATGCCAACAGGAGTCTCGCGGATTCTGCCTCCACCGACCCTGAGGAGCAATAATAATCGTCTATTTAGGTCGGTTTGATCCGACGGCTGTGGTGCCTCCACGAGGATTATATAAGCAGGGCCTCTCTCCCAAGGAAAAATCCTAATTCATTCTCTAATTCATTTGAGAATTGAGAAGTAGAGGTAGCCATCAGCAGAGCCAGGGTTTAGAGATCTCTCTCCACCAGAGAATTAGAATAGCTACTCCAATTCTTCAAATTCTACATAGGTTTAGCCTAGATAGAGGAAGAGTCGGACGCTTGTGCTCGGAATTTCGGATCTCCATCATCAAGGATTGGTATTATCTTGTATCTGTTCTTGTGACTTTATTTTAATATCATTATGTTTCTATTTATTATGTTCCTAGTTTATTCTAGTTCTACATTTGATATGGTTATGATTGATAATGAGTTTATGTATATGTTTGCAAAGCGCTTAGCTTTCCTCACGGGAGGGTTAGGTGGTAGATTACATGTAAGTTTGGTGCTTAGATGCCGTTTACCTGCAAATGCGCTTAGCTCTCTTCGCGGGAGGGTTAGGTGGTAAATTCACCGCACCGTTCGACATGCTTCGGGCTCCCACACCAGTCGCAGCTCCCCAAGTTGCGAGCGCAGGCGCCTTCACAGCCGCCCTCCTCTGCCACAAGGTGCTTTCAGATCTCATTGCAGCTGCAGTATCCCAACATGGGAGAGTAGTTGACATCGTTGTCGTCGCCGCCCCCCACCTCCATGATGTCCTTCGGGCTCCCATCGCAGCCGCAGGTGCCCGTGTTGGGACCGTAGATGCCTCCGTCTCCAACCTCGACGACACGATTTGAGCCAACATCGTGGCCGCTGCTCGCTAAATTGGGGGACCGCATCCCGCTGTCGCCGCCGACCCCCTTCAGGGCGATCTTAGAGACCGCAACCCCGTCGCGGCGCACCGGCTTCACAACGGGATGAGGGTTCCCATCACTTTCGCTGCTGCTGCTTCTTCTCAGCTTTGCGTCGCGCTGCTTCGGCCAGGTACAGCGGCGGATCCAAGCTGGGTGGACGGGGAAACGGCGGCGCCGCCCAGTGCCGGCCATGCTCGGCGCTGCAATGATAGGGTGGCGGAGGTCGGCCACGACGGTGTCGTGTGGAGGAGGGGCCCGCGCTCCCAGCTCCTGTGGTTCGGCGCAGGATGCAGGGGCGAGGCGTTGTCGGAGGAGGCAGGCGTCGTGCGCCGGCGAGCCTTGGCGACGTCGTGCGGTGTAGCAGCCCCCGCTCCCTGCTCTCTCCGCTCGCTTCACCCGGCGCTAGAACATGTTCGCGGAGGGGAATCGCCGGAGGACAGCTGCGACGGCAAGCCTGCGGATCCACGGAACAGCAGCGAGGTTGGGGATGAGGCCGACGGGTGGTTCGGGATGAGTGGAATTTTTTTTAGATGAGGCTACGAGGTCGGGCGGAAGAGATAAGGTTCGCGTCGCGTGTTGTGCGGTGCGGCCGGAGGTGGATGCATGTGCGACCGCAGCTCCTGAAATTTCTCATCTTTCCACCACCTGCCTTTTTTTATTCATATTCAATTGACGATAACGAATTGACTGATGAGAACGGACTGCTGTACTCGCCTACTCGGTCTAGGGTGCCAGGGCTAAAACGATATTCATTTTGAAACTTCTCCTCGGTGGTAGAATGTGAAGAATATTGGGACGGAGGGAGTATATCGTTTGTGGCCGGAATTTTTTTCACGTTCATTGACGCCACACGTGTACCGAAGTTTGTCTTCACTGAAAGAAAGCGCTCACACTTACGTCACGTAGGTAGCAGCACACTTTTTTGAAGAGAATGAATGCATTCGTGATTCGTACTCTTGGATTCTTTTCGAATGTTAGGCCTGTTTAGATGACCGATTCGGGGGGGGGGGGGGGGGGCGAATCAGCACAGTGCCACCCCCGAACACTGTAGCATTTTATTTTTTAGCGATAATAATTGTTTAAATCTTAATTAATTAGCCAAAATGTTCGTCTCGCAAAGACAATAAAACTGTGCAATTAGTTTTTGATTTCATCTACATTTAGTACTCCATGCATATGTCGATATTTTGATGTGCTTCTTTTTGCATAGTAAAATTTGGGAGTGAATTTTGGTATCTAAACAAAGCCTTAGGTTGCTTTACTTCCTTTGTCGGATTATAACAAAAAAAAAAGTTTGCCTATTTGCGGTTGCTTCGCAAAAAGGTGTCACATCAGTGGTGCAGCGGGAGTTTAGGCCTTGTTTAGTTGGTGCAAAAAGGTGAAATTTTTTCACTCTCTCTCCATCACATCAAATCTTAACACGCATGCATGAAGAATTAAATATAGGTTAAAAAATAACTAATTGCACAGTTTGTCTCTAATTTACGAGGCGAATCTTTTGAGCTAATTAGGCCATGATTGACAATAATTGTCAAATACAAACGAAACTCAAGCTACGGTGCGTTTGAGGCAAGTTTTTAGCCATCTAAACTAGGCCTTATTATGCTCCTCGGAGCTGTCCTAGTCTTGCTCGGTGTTCAGTTCGGTTGGGTTCAGTTCATCATTTTTTTTTGTTACAACACGGTCCAGTTCATCTTTGGAAGCAGAGAAAGCCTCCGTTTGTGTGTCAACGATAGCGACGGCAGGGGACTCCCTCTGTTCTAAACCCTCCGTTCTAAATTGTAGTTCGTTTGACTTTTTTGACCTAACTTTTGTCCACTCGCCTTATTTAAAAAATTTATGTAAATATGGTTAAATTTAAGTCATTTTTGAAGGTCTTTGGTTAGTAAAGCAAGCCACGACAAAAGAAATGATATTTGATATAAATTTTTGAATAAGACGAATGGTTAAAGTTGGAGTCAAAAATCAAACGAACTACAATTTAGAACAAACCAGTACCAGACAACTTGTTTGCAGTCGTATGTAATTAGCAGAAGCGAGCTAGCTGAGTGCGCCGGATACAAAAGTTGGAGCGCGTTTCGGTTCATTTGGCCGGTGATGAGGCGAGGGCTAAGCAAGCCCTTCGCATGTAATTAGCAGAAGCCAGCTAGCTGAGTGCGCCGGATACAAAAGTTGGAGCACGTTTCGCTTCATTTGGCAGGTGATGAGGCGAGGGCTAAGCAAGCCCTGCGTAACGCTGCTGATCAAGGCAAAGTAGGATTAGTATTGATTAGTAGTGATCAGTTTGGATGTTTTACATGTAGCATGTCGGTTTATTTGGCTCCCAAGTTTGCCGGTGAAGAAAGTATATTAGGCCTTTTGACATGGTGAAAATAATAGTATACTTCAACTATTTCCTACGTACCCATGTATTCACCGAAGCATGTCGAATAAACTAGTAGGCTAGCTCCACGAATCAGTACGGTGCATTTGGCTCGGATGGGGATGGAGGAATTGTTTCTCGCCTTGCCTAGGTTTGAGCTATGCTTGAGGAGTGCTTACCACCCTCAATCAGATGGCTAAACCGAGTGTGTCAGTCACTGCTTAGAAACTTACTTAAGATGTTTCATTCACTCATGCCCATGTCAATGGTTCAAATGGTTGCCCTTGACGGAGTATTGGTACAACACCTCGCCTCATTCATCCTTGGGAAGATTCCCTTTGAGGTACTCTATGGCCACTCCCGACGCCATTTTGGCATCACTAATGCACCAGATGTGGCTACTCGACTAGCTGAACATGAGACCAAGATGGTGAAGGACTGGAATCGGCGACCAGAGGGGTGTGCATCTGAGCCTCAAATTTTCTTTGAAATATTTGGCCTCTGTCCTAAAATTAAACCCCAAGAAGCAAACCAACTAAGGTGATGTTCATGACCCAAATGAGTGGGTGGATGTTCCCTGGTAACATAGCGGGACACCACAAAACCGATGCAACAAACGGCGAATGAATCAGAGCTCAAATGTGCAAACCACGGAAGAAACCGCGCTGCTTTAGGAAATACCGGACACGTCCGGTTTTCGTACCGGACACGTCCTGTATGAGTACCGGACACGTCCTGTATGAGTACCGGACACGTCCGGTATTTTGAACACACAGAACACCGAGGAAGAGAATCCAAAATCCCAGTTAAATGGTGTCCAAAATTCGTGAAAATTTAACCAGAGCTATTTGACACCAAGGATGAGGTCTCCACAAAAATTCAGCTCAAAACTCAAAACTTTGAAATCCCGGACATGTCTGGGTTGAATACCGGACGCGTTCGGTAATTTCTGGGCAGCTCTCGGGAAAAATCGATTCCAAGATCAAAACTCTATCAAATCACCATGGATCGACCCGAAACTTTGCAGAAATGTTCTTAGGGGTGTTGAGAAGATTTCTTCAAGACATCATCACCCAATTCAAGAAAATCACCAAGAAATCAAGAAAGGGAAGAAAAATCATTCTTGAGAAGCCCTAGAGCAAGAAACGCATGGATCTTTGATCTCGTGAGGAACTAGCCAATTTCCTTCGGTGGAAACCTTCCACTCATGTCATAGATCAACCCAGCACAAAAAGAACGAATCAATACACCCAAGAATCGAAGAATCGGAGCTCAAAAATAGAGAGAAGAGGGAGTACGGGATGAACAAGTCAAGCACCACAAGAACACAACAAAATCTTAACTCCCGGAGGAAACAGAGAGGACTAGGGGCCTCTCTTCCCTTAATCTTGGTTCAAGCACGAATTCTAGGAATTCATGGACCTCTCTCTCACCAAGAACACTAGAGGGGGAATACCTAGCAAGGAAGAAAGAGAAAACTGAAAATGGAAGAGGTGAGGGGGAAGGTGAACCCCTCATCCTTATTTATAAGGGCTATTACACATTCTTTTTTTGCCCTTGGATACATATGAGCCAAACCACTTAGCTAGGGGCGTTCTCACCGATAGCCTCGCTTCCACGCGATCTCCCCGATGCCACCACGTCACGTCCGTCCGCATCGGGACCTCCCCGGGTTTTGAGGCCCAAATCCGCAAAACCCGACGCCAATGGTTTTGAGGTGAAACCACCAAACTGCCCGCGAGTAGCGTAGTCCATACGCGTCCCCCCGCCATGTACACTTGCACTTGTCGATGTCCTAAGTGTCAGCCGCCGCGGCAGGCCGCCCAGCCTCCAGGTCCCTCGATCCAAGCCTCACGTCCGCCCTTCACCGCACCGGTCCGTCAGCACGGCACGCCCTGCTTGATCTTCACCACACCGTCGACCACTGCATCCGAGCTCGACACCTGCACAACACAAGCCAAGCGACATGTTTGTTCGACACAATCCGTGTGCCACGGTTAGTTAAATACACCCACACACGCCAATGTGTTAGCATGTTGACAATCGCTCATCACCAAAAATCGCTACACAATGGTTATGGAAAAACCATGTGTTCGCAGATGGCTTCCGTTCACCAATATTAATTTGCTTCGTGCTCAACAACGTATGAAGACACAAGTGGTCAAGCAGCGGTCTGATCGTAACTTTTTGGTTGGTGACTTCGTCTACCTAAAGCTGTAGCCATACGTGCAACCATCCTTGGCACCATGATCCCATCACAAGCTATGTTTCAAGTATTTTGGCCCGTTCAAAGTAGAGAGAAGATCGCGTATGTTGCCTCTACAAGCTGTTGTTACCACCTTTCCTCTTCAATACACTCGGTTTTCCATATGTCCCTGCTCAAACCGGCTCCTGATGCTCATATCAATAGTTCTCCTAAGCTACCTGATCTTGATCCTTCTGATGATTATCAAGTCCTTGAGCGCGTGCTTCAGCGACGACTCCACCATCGTGGTACGCAGGCCGACTCGCGGTCAGCGGCCCACACCCCGGTGACCTCGGCCCACACCCTGGTGACCTAGAAGCCGCTCCCATGCCCAAGGAGGGACTAAGGCCTAAGACACCCATCGTACGCCTTGCCGGCCCAAAATGGTCATGCTCGGCTTGTGAAGCACTACCAACGGCAGCTGCCCCGTCTCTCTCGACTTTTCCCTACTACAGGTGAGAACAGGCGACAGTGAGGCGATTCGATCCCGGCACCGATCTCCTCCGGTTCCCATCTTCGCTGGCGCCTGCTTCGGCTCCGGTGGACATGGGGATTGAGGAGTGAGGTGGCCAGTGTACATATTTCCTCCTACTCTATTAGATCTAGGTAGGGTTTGTTTAGTTTCTTCTACTGCGTTGCTTCCGATTGGAGGAGTTCGATTCTTCGATTTCGTTGTTGGAGCAGGCAACTCTAGAGTGAAATCGAAGATTTCTTCCCGGGCTATTGGCTTCGTTAATAGCGCCGGTATTTTGTCCCTCCAAGAAAGTTATGGTGGTCCTGGAGCTGTTCTTGTGAGGTATGTGCTCCTCCTTCCCAATAGCTTTGGGTTGGAGTTCCCAGTTCCCGTGTTGAGGTCTTCGTCTTTCTACGATTGGGATTGGTCATGGAGGCGATTGGCATCTGATCCCGGTCTTTGTGACGATGTTGCCGGTGCGTTCATCGTTGTATGGTACGGTTCATTGGTGGCCGTGCTACTTTTGGCTGTCTTCAAAGTTGATGTTGCGTCGTCTGTTGGGGTGTCGGCCTTGAGCTTCCTCCTCGGATTTCTTCTCTGTGGCTGGCGATGGAGGAGAGGCGAGCAGCGGCGATTCCGGTCGACTGAAACGGCGGCGATCTCCAGGAGCTTCTGTCAAGGACTTCAATGTAATTTTATTTTGTTGTGGGGCCTCCTTTGTAAGGGGCTGGATGTAATATCTCTGCATGCTTAATAAAATCCAACCCATTTTCTCAAAAAAAAAAAAGAGAGAATAAGTAGAAGTGATTTGAGTCTGAGTTTCTAAGAAAAATTATAACTAAACTCCTACTTGTTATCCAAGCCGGTCCCCCGCTGGCTCTCCTACCCCATCCCCCTCTCTTCCTCCGCGTAGTTGGTCGGAATCCCGTCGGGCTGCCACCGCATCGAGCGGAGGCCTAACACCAAATGTCAACTACCAAGAGTCAAGACTAGCCGTCTAGGAACAAGGAAATGAAAGGGACCTCGATGCAACAAGTACACTAGTGGTAGGCCCGTGTTCGTCAGCACCGGACCCTTTTTACCGCACGTGTAGCGTATAAAGCAGGCATTGGCAATGCTCAAGTCGGATTTTGCTACAGCTTTCCCGGCCGGTCTGCAGTCTGCTCGTCGCGGTGGAGAACTGGTACTAGGTAATTGCTGCATTATTTTAGTAGCTGTCACTCCATCGGCACCCAAATTCACAGTGGCACCGCAATCACCACTAATCAGGACGTGGTCAGACCACCAACTTGTGGTGGTCAACCATCATATCCGTCAGCCATGTGTGAACCCACCGAGTCGCCACGAACAATCGAATTCCAAGCTAATAATAGTACATTCGCAACCAATTTGCTCCCGAATTGTCCTCCATTTTGATGAACCGATTCTAGACGTTCTCACTCCACAGCGTCAAGCAGATCGAGGCGTAGTCTGAATGAATTCCATGAAGCGAATCCTGCCTGCTCCTGCTCCTGCAGGTCTGACTATACGTAGAACTTGCCGTACGGACGAAGGAAACGAACAAGCAGAACAGAACCGAAAAGGATTATTCGCGCGCCGCGCCTCCGCCTGGACAAATGCATTTCACCTCGTTAGCTCACTGTACGCAAAACGGCTGACCTGCCTTTCGGTCCAGAAAAAGGGAAAAGGTAAAAACGTCGTGAAAACTCCACGGCCGGACACGTGTCTTTGCGCCGCCTATATATGTACTCCTAAATACTGTACATGGTGGCGCTGGTCGTCCAGACGAGAGCAAAAGGACGCGCCAAGTCGTAGATACGTTCATGTGCTGCGCGCCCAGGGTGGCCAACGCGAGGGCCGCCGCTGCCGCGGCTCTTGGCCGCAGCCGGGGCCAGTGGTGAGGACGACGACGAGGACAGGTAGCAGCAGGCAGCGGCGGCGTGGCGAATGCTGTCGGGGTACGAGCGCAGCCGGGAGGCGTCCATGATGGTCCACGCGCTGGCTGCGGTCGTCGCCGGCGGGACACCTGCTTCGACAGCTCATGACTCGTCGGAGGGGCAGTGGTGGAGCGACTACTACGCCGGAGACGTAACGCCGCCGCCGACGTCCTCTCAGCCTTCACTGGCCGCTCCTCACGGTAACCAGTCGATGCAACGCACGCTCCGTCGTGTAGCTGCATCTCGTAACCCTTTTCATCATTCGTGTAACCCTTTTCATCATTCGTGTACTCTATACTGCTCGGCAAGTCTGCATCTCCCTTCTGTCGCTTCGAGCAGAGCTGCAATCTGAACAGAGTACCAGCAGGCGTACTCTGCTCACAAACGTGTCGTAGCTCTGTTCCATATATATGCTTGTTCTTGTTCGATTGTTTCCCATTCTTTTTCGTTTCTTCATCTACGTAATGGTTACGTATACTTCTCGACTTTCGTTCTGCATGGACTAGCAAAACCTACATAGTAAGCTGCCTGGAGAGATGGCATGAATTTGTTGGAGTCACCAGTGGAGTATACTTCATACAGTACGTGCTAAAAGCACTGTAGCAACGGCAGCCTCGCCTCGTGTGGAGTTGGTGCACACTTACGAGCCGTCACGGACGCTCAGTTACATCAACCTAAGCTTCTGTTTGGCATGGCTCTCGACGTATATACGGTTTCATGACCAGACAGTTGATGCTATGACACAGAATTTGTTTCCCTTTCTCTCTCCTAAGAATTAATTTGTAGTATCTAGTCACACTAGTTCTTTTAGCTTCACAATCTCATTGGACATTGGAGATCCACTCCAGATTCTAGAGTTACGGCCCTATCATTATCAGAACAGTAAAAATGGAATCTTTGAGTAGCTCTGTACTCCTATGACTATTGTCGTTGCTCTGTTTTCCAAAAGCAGAGCACGGGGCGGCAGCAGGGACTCCGGCGCAGCACTCGCCCCAGACGCCTGCGGCGGCGGCCTCACCCGGCTCTAGCTCGCAGCTCCCGTCGCCGTCCTCCACGGACTCCGCCGGCACCCCGCGGAGGCGGTACCGCGGCGTGCGGCAGCGGCCGTGGGGGAAGTGGGCGGCGGAGATCCGAGACCCGCACAAGGCGGCGCGCGTGTGGCTCGGCACCTTCGACACCGCCGAGGCCGCCGCGCGGGCCTACGACCAGGCCGCGCTCGGGTTCCGCGGCAGCCGCGCCAAGCTCAACTTCCCGGAGTCCGCCACGCTCGTGTCGGCGCAACAGGTGGCAGCTGGGGCGGTTGGTGCATCGCCAGCGCCGCCGCCGCAGAGGCCCGAGGCGCTGCTCGAGTCTCAGGCGCTGGCGATGGCAGGCGACGGGGAGGAATACTCGGAGTACGCCAGGTTCCTCCAGGGCACGGGCGACATCGAGCCCCCGCGATTCTACGACCAGGCGGCGCGCGCAGTCAGGCCGCCCGTGGTGACCGCGGCGCCGTCGTTCCCGGTGCTCTTCAGCTTTGGAGGCGGAGGAGGTGAGAGCAGCGGCGCCGCGAGCGAAGGCGGCACCCGCTACCCATCGCGGCCGCCGGCGACATGGGTGGACTCTGCGTTGTGGCCGCCGCCGCCGTGGGACCCGTCTCGATGACGTCGATGTCAGGCGTGTGTCTTCGCGAGCCAACCCGATCTGGACTTCTGGAGTCGACCGCACAGAGAATTTTTCGCCGGATTCTGTTGACACGTGTACCCATTTTTTGTTTCTTCTCTAAACCAACAGTACGCGCATGCGTCATGTAGAATTTTTAGGTCGCAGCACTTTTATGGTGAGGATGCATTCGTAATTCGTATTCTTGGATTCATTCTTTTGAGATGCTTGGCTTCATGTTGCTTGCTTTGTCTGATCAACTTTCAAAAATTGGCAAAAGCATCTAATTGCTTCACAAAAGAGGATGTATCCGTAATGCGTATTCTTGGATTCTTTCTTTCTGAGATGCTTTGGTGGTTTTTTGTTACTTGCTTTGTATGTTCTAGTTTTTAAAAATTGGGAAAAGCATCCACCAGTTGCTTCTCACAAAAGAATTTGCGAATCTGAACCCTGAAATCTGAAGGTGTCTGTCACTGTCAGAACGGCGCGGCGGGGAGCTTATGATCCGGTGCTGTCCAAGTCCTCCCCTGCTTTGTGTTCAGTTCAGTTAATCTCTCGTCGTCGTGTGAAGTCCTTGCCCTGTACCGGGACGCGGTGCACTGAGCTTGGTGGCGGCGGGCGGCGGCTCAGCGCGTACGAGGAAGCTGCGGTGTGAACCCCTAGCCGCCGCCGGAACTATTAGCTGTCCTGGTGAGTCCACGAGATGCAGTAGCCTGAATGAATGAAACTCAAAAGTCTGAAACGGACGCCGCTGGCAAGCATATCTGCATATGGGGTTTTGGCAACGGTGGTAAGAGAGAGCGAAAGAGAGCACTGCACTTTGACTTGGGCTCTAAGGAAAGCACTGAACCCTGGGTGGCTCGTCTCTGTCGCCGTCGGCAAGCAATGGACGGTCGCTGTCTCTGCTCCGTCTTTGGTGGCTAAACTTTGGTTGCATTCTCGGTTTAATTAGAAGTTTGTCTTTGGTGGTTAACTACAATCACAATTTGGCTTCACACAAAGTGGTTCAAGAATCTGATCGAAGCTGCTGCAAGACTTGCACACGACGGGTCATGCTAGCGTTCAACCTGGTCGATTACCAGCGCCTCTCCGACCACCCCAGCAACCGCTGCTCACGGGAGAGCCAAAATTAATTAGGCCAAATTTAATTGGACAAGACTCTACCGCACAGCCATGAAGGGCGGCCCTGGTGCAGTGGTAGTGTCTTACCACATGTTACCGGTTGGTCCAGGGTTCGAGCCCCAGCCTCCGCACATTTGTGCGGGTATCGGTCTGGTTGCAAATCAATCTGGGCATTCGGTTTTAACCGACAATTCGGTTCGATTAATTCGGTGTTCATAAACTTCGGTTTCCAGGAACTAGCAACCGATCGGTTGGTCAGAAAATCAAGAACCGACGAGTTCGGTTTTGGTTTTTTTGTTCGGTTTATCGGTTTTAGCCGAACAAACCGATGGAACATGCAAATCATCGAATCAGCGTTTACGGCAGGGAGAAGCAAATCAGCAAATCGGCGCACAAACAGTTCACTTTATCAGGCATTCACGCCATGAAGAAGCAAGCAAGCAGAGAAAGAGAGAGAGTAGCAAGCAAGCTAAGCAGAGAGAGTAACTAGCGTACACACGAGAGTAGCAAGCATTCAAACAGGCCAGCGAACATGTTCCTCCACAGTCCGCTGAAGCCGCTCCCCGGATGAATCTGCACTTCTGCAGACGCGCCACAGCTGCCTCGTCGCCTCCAGTCCGCGCGAACGCCTCGCGGCCGTGCCGGTGCTCTGTCTTGCCTCGGTGGGTACTGCTGCCGCCCAGCGCCCGCGACTGCTGCCCCTGCCCGTGACCGGCGTCGCCGCGTCGCGCGACCGTGCTGGCCGGCTGGGGGCGGGTGGTCTGCGCCGCCGCCGCCTGCCCGCCTCGCGGCCTCGGTTAGGTTAGGGTTGCGGGTCGGTGTCGGGATGGATGGGGATGGCTGGATGGGGAATTGGAGAGGTGGGTTACTGCGTTACTGGGCCGAATCGAGTGGGTGGGCTGCCTGCCTGTGGTGCGCGTCGCCTGCTTTTCACCAGCTACTTCGGTTTCTTCGGTGTGCGGTTCGGTTTGACAGTGAAACCGAAGCCGAAGCCGAACACCGAACAACGCAGAAACTGAAACCGACACCGAACCGAAAAACCGAAAAACCGACAATACGGTTCGGTTTCGGTTCGGTTTTTTCGGTTAAAATGTGCCCAGACTGAGTTGCAAATTCCCTTCCCCAGACCCCGTGTCAGTACGGGAGCCTACGGCACTGGGTACGCCCTTTCTACCGCACAGCCATCTAGACAGTAATATGCACTAAATCCAAATTTGGTAACTTTTTTATTTAAAAAAACTCGTAGTTGTTAAACCAAGTGTCAAAATTCAAATTTGATTGCACTATTGTGTTCCTTACAATAAACCTTTTTAAACAAGATCTCACATGGATATATTTTGATAATTTTTTTAACAAATATTTATTTCATAATCAACCTATATTTATCAAACATCACATCAACACTACACGAACATCACAAAATGAAGTCTAGAACATCCTATGTATACTACTCGAACAAAAGCTCACGAACATTTCATAAATACTACAAGAACAAGCAAAATTAGACCCTAGAACATTTTGTGTGTACCACCAAAACAATTGAAAATACATCATATAGATACTACTTAAAAAACATATATTACACCATGGAACATCTCACAAATACACTATGGATAGAAATAAAAAGAAAAAAAGAAAAAAGAAAATAATAAATAATAAACGACGAAACAAGATAAATGAAAACAGAAAGGACAATAAAAAAGAAATAGAAATAAATAAAAGAAAAAGAAAGAAGAATGGAAACCCAAAAAGAAAAGCGAAAATAGGTAACAGAAAAGAAAAACTAACGTACATTGCTTTTTGAGAAACGAAAAACTGGCGTGCATGTGTCCTACCTGACCGCGTGAGAAAGTTACGCAAACGGTAATGCTCATCAACAAACGTTCGACGCGTGGAACCGGGGCGGTGGGCCGGCCCACGACGCACACGCGAACGGCCGCCGCTTCTCCTTTTTTTTTTGACCCATGCGACCGCTCCTCCTCCACTCATTTCTGCTGCCTTATCTCTTTCTCATACCGTATCTCGCCCCACGGCAAGTTGGATTCCTCTGCTCCTCTCCGCTCCTCTCCGTCCCTGCGAGCATGGTGGTTGTCCGGCCTCGCGGTCATGGCGTGGTGGCGGCCCGGCCTCGCGAGCGTGGAGGCGCGGCGCGGCCTCCCGGCGGTAGCCCGGCCTCACAAAGCGCGGTGGCGGTCCGGCCTCGCGAGCGCGAAGGCGCGGCGCGGCCTCACTGCGGTAGCCCGGCCTCGCGAGCGCGGTGGCGCAGCGCGGCCTTGAGGCGGCGTGCCGGCCTCGCGGGCGTGGAGGCGTGACGCAACAGTGGCCCGGCCTCGTCTCCTCTCCTGGCGGGGGCGCGGTCGGCCAACTCTCGCAGCGGCAGTGGCGAGCACCAATGGCGCGAATCCAGCTCCACGGGCATGGATCCAGCTCCGTCCGCGCGGATCGTCCTTCCAAACGCGCGGATCCAGCTCCACTGGTTGTTTTTATGTTTCTTTTGTCTATTTGTGTTTGTTTCTTTCGATCTTAAGGTGATGTTTCATGAGTTTTAGGGATTTTCCCCTATGATCTGGGGGTTTTCCTCGATGTTTCTGTAGTGCAAAGTTGAATGTTTCTTTTGATTCTAAGGTGGTGTTTCATGAGTTTTTAGGGATTGTGCCTATGATCTTAAGTGATGTTTTCTCGTGTTTTCCGATGTTTCTGCAGTGCAAAGCTCAATGTCTTCACAGTGCAAAGTTGAATGTTTCCGGAAAAACAAGCTGATGTTTGGAATTCATCTGGGTGTTTCATCTTGTGTTTCTTTTTGTTTCAAATATAATTCAATCACTTTTGTCCTCAGTTTTTCTATGTTTTCTTTCTTCTTTTGTTTCTCAGTAGGTTTTTATTTAATTTTATATTTTTTTTTTTTTTGTTTCGGGGGTGGGAGGGTGTGGCGGCCATGAAGGAGCAGGGTGCCGAGGAGGTGTGGGGCGCGGCCATGTGTGTGCGTTCTATGCGTGGCCAAGGCCGAGCTGGTGGCCAAGGCCGTGCGGCGTGCGCGCGTGTGTTCGGGGGATATGGGCCGGGCCCTGCTCGAACGTGCGTTCTACGATAGAACGTTCGTTCGGTAGCATGACCCTTACGCAAAGCCACGAGTGCGCTCCTGGCCTCCTGGGCCGCTGCACCTCCGCATGGGCCGCTCTGGCTGCACCTCCGCATGGGCCGCTCTGCAAAAATCATCGTCCGTCGTACGTTGCCTAGGGGTGGTCGAAAATTTCCGCGCGACGATGGGGGCTGGTCGGAGACGATATGGGCCGAGAAATGGGCCAACGAGGGGTGTAGCGGCCTGGGGTTGGAACAGGCCCAGCAGCCCAAAGGAATAATGCACATGTATGCAGTGCTGCTGCCACCTTTTACGAAGAGAAGATATGCGATGGGAAAGCACACTCCTTTTTTTTTCACGTGAGTTGGCGCCACACGAGTACCGAATTTTGTTTTCTCTGAAATAATACGCGCACAATTACGTTATGTAGAATTTTCAGGCAGGAGCGCACTTTTTTGGAGAGGATGGATGGATGCATTCGTGATTCATATTCTTTGATTCTTTTCGAATGTTTGGTTGCTTGACTTCTTTTGTCGGATTATAATTTTTAGCAAAACTTTGGCATCAGTGTGGTGCTGCGGAAGTTTAATATATGCTCCCGGTGCTATCCTAATCTTGCTCTCTGTTTGTTCAGCTGAGTTCATTTCAGTTCATCTTTGGGAACAGACAGAGAACGGCGCACAGGCATCCCTTTCTTCTCGTGTCGGCGAAAACGACACGCCCTGCAGGAAATTGGACTACTGGAGACTAGCCTCGCAAGCATGCATGGCATGCATGTGGGCTTCTTGTGCCGTGGCAGGCTGATGAGAAAGGTCTCTTCCATCGACGGGTCAATAAGGTCGATTACAGTAGTGGTCAAACAAAAAAAAAAAAGAAAGGAAATAACAGTTTCAAGAACTCGACTCGGTAGATGATAGCGCCTAATTAACAAGAATACAAATAAAGATAATAATAATCAGAACTAAATATTCTGAAGCATTTTATTTCACCGGCCCAAAGGCGCAGCATGGCAGATTGGCAGTTGGATGGCTTATTAGACTGTCTTCGACCGACGACGCAAACCCAAAAAAAGTTGCTCCACAGTGCTTTGCGTCCCAAGAACAAGCTCCAACAAAGGACCCAATCAGAGGATGCATTTTGCATAGCTGCCGATCCAAGAGGGAAAAATGGTCGTCGAAATGGAGGGGACGCAAATCACAGGAGCCCGTCGTGGTGGGCCCACGATGAGGCGTTGCCTCACGACGGGGCGCGGCCGGCTCGGCTCGGCGAGCCCGCAGCGAGGATCCGGCAGCGCATCTAGGCGGATCCGCGGCGGGCACGGACGGTGCGGCCATGCAGGACCGCGCGCGGCGGGCAGTCGCCGGCTCGACGAGGAGCGGCTGCGGCGAGGAGCTGGCCGGCGATGAGGCGGGACCGTGGCGGGAGCCGCCAGCTCGGCGAGGATCAGGGAGCGGGGGTCACAGCCAGGCAGGTCCACGGCGGGTCCATGACGGGGAGCCACCAACGTGGCGAGGAGTTGGCCGGCGGTGAGGCGGGACTGAGGTGTCGAGTGGCTAGTGCATCGTGGCATCCCCGCTGGAGAGCGGGTGGAGCAGCGCGCGGCATGACCACGACGAACGGGAGCGGCGCGGCGTCCCCGTCGGCGAGCAGGTGGAGCAGCGCGCGGCATGACCACGGTGACCGGCTAGAGTGCCACGGCGTCCCCGCCGGCGAGCGGGTGGAGCGGCGCGAGGCATGCCTGCGGTGAGCGGCAATTTTGGGTGGTGTGCTTTTGCGGTAGCTGTTGGAGAACGAAAGTTTTGGCTATCTTATGTTTTCACTGTGCGTGACCAATATCACACAATGAGTCTCTAGTTTTAAGTCCTCACTGTTGGAGATAGCCTCAGTTGCTGGAGACCTAACGGTAGTCTATGCGAAACGAGATCACCTAACTTCACCTCAAACGACTGCACCTGGAGTCACGCCATCTATGCCTTTGGCCGAGCATCGAACGTCTGCCGGCTTTGACGAATAGTTTATACAAGCCCCCATAGGGATAAAATTTACGTGAGCATAAAATATATAATATAATATGATAATTTTTAAAATACCCCCTGATACATTCGGCGTAAATATTTGTTGTTCGGTTTTTTTTTTTTGCATGCACCGTTTTCCACTTTCATTTTATCACTAGCAGGTACCCCGTGCTTCGCACGGACGAGCAAGCTAGACTTATAATCCTTCATATGATTGTACATGGAACAAATTATCAAAATTAGTTACAAATGAGATATTATTTCAACCCTTCGTAGGATAATGTCACCGTAATGCAGGGATGGTTAGTTGAATATGGAGACTCATTTTGGCATGGGCCAAGACCTGAATTGTTACATAAGGATACCCTGACAATAGTAGAGACTATGGACGGAACCTTACACAGTGAGACCTGAAATTTGAGAATAATAAATTAGAGGTGTTTGATAATAAGGAAAAATGATGGCAGTGAGAAAACGTGACCAATTAATGTGAGGACATCGATTGCGTATATCTTCAAACTTATGGATCAGCGCCTATAATTCTTTGAACGAACAAATTAATTATTTATTAGTTATTAAAAGCATATACAAATTTTAACAACTATCTATGAAAAATGGTTTGTGGCAAAGACCTTGTTTGGAATAATATGTTTGTCATTACAGATTCAATTTGACAATAGAAAATATCTGTACCAATCAAAATTAAGCTTGAGGGCATATGTAGTGTGGCTCTTTCATAGAGCAAACATAGATGAAATGAACAACAGAAAACTGATTGTAAGAAGCTAGCAGTTCAAACTTTCAATCAACCTCATTGTGGATCAGCATCTTCATTATTCGATATTGTCAGCATTTCAAGATGCAGAAATGGAGCAAAATCCTGTGGCGGAAAAAACATATATTTTGCCACGTTCATATGGAGAATGTTATGTTCAGACTGAGCATTCCAAGATTTCATCAGTGCTTTCATGAACGAAAGCCGGTACTATTTATGTTATGCCATGTTAGAAACAAATTAGTGACAGCATTCACAATGTTTAGCAATGGGAAAAATCACATGTAATTGAAATGCAGTTTGTTTTTATGACCCTAGCAAATTAGTCTATGGCTATATTGTCTCACCAGTTTACAATTTGATGGAAACATTGTGGCATTGCAATTCATTTATAAATGACAATCATTTTAGGCGTTAAGAAAAATAAGATGGTCAAATTGGAAAGTAGAACACCAAACCCTGAGTAGCGAGAAGGAACAAACCTTTGCTTTAGTCTCCCATGATAATTTCGTAATTTTGTAGTTGGGACATTATATGGGTTGAGATCTGCATTATTTGATCAAAATGCCATGGTCCAAAGCTGAGACAGAACAGCAAGAATGTGTCAAGATTTACTGGTATATGCATGTTACAGATGGATACCTGTTAAACAAAATCAACGTTTGTAATAACAGATGCAGCACATGTGTAGATGTGAAGCAGTGTAGTATGTTTTTTTGTTATTATTAGTGCAATGAGCACATACGAAAAAGGCCATTGGTCTTACCAGCCTATCAAAGCATGGTGGTCAGGCACGGAAGAGAAATTTATTTGTAGCAATAACTGTTAGGATTTAGATTTCAGAGTCAATGAGCCTAGCTGAATACATGAAGCATGAATCCGTCGGAAGGACATCCCCTGAACTGGTAAACCTGTAAACAATGCAATAGCATATAGATGTCGAATGAGTGCATGGCTATCTCCTTTTTTGAAGGAAAAAAAAATGGAAGGACACTGCAACTTACCGTTGTCCAAGCAGCATCTTCTTTGATGGACCATCACAAAATCTAACAGGCTGCAGCTAAGTACGACATCGATCTAGCAGGCTGCAGCGAAGTACAACACCAAAGAGGCATATCGTCGAACAAATAGGAGGCAACCGTGGAACAGACATGGAACCTAAATTGTACCTTGGTCCTGGGTGTTGGCCTTCGTTGACGCGGATTGTGCTGCAGTGGATGGAGAGGATGCCACACCGAACAGCTTGGCCGCGATTGTGGCGACGGCGAGGGAAGGGAGTAAGTGTCGTGGTCGCTGCGGCGCGGACGAAGAGGGAGGCGCGACCTCCGCTGTGGCAGTGCGGCCGGCGGTGGAAGAGATGATGGTACGCCGCACGAGGAACCTGCAGCGATGGTGGCGGCGAAGCGCGCAGGCTCGGGGATGGGCGAGATCCACCCGCGCCGGTGTGCCGAGCTGCTGCGGCGCTACAGCGCGAGGAGCACGGCCAGAGCGGGGGATGGTACTGCCCAGGGCGGAGAGGCAGCTTGGGAAAGGGAAGTTCTGGGGGAGAAAGCGGGGAGGGAGGGCGGAGAGGCGGTGGTGGCAGCTCGGTAGTTTGCTGCGAGAGTGCCGGGAAGCGAGGCGAAGGGTCTGGAGTGGAAGGACGTGGCAGCCATCGGGTGGGGACAAAAACGATCGGACGGACGGTTTTGTCCCTGCACGCGCTTAGTAGGCCGGTATTTTGGTCTAACGGAAGGGGAAAAAGGGATCAGCTTCCCCCGCGTCGTCCGTACAGGGCGGCTCGGGGGCGACCCCGCCGCCGTCACCCAAGCCCTCTCCGCCGGCCAGCCCCCCCCGGCTGCCGCAGTTGCTCTCCGGCTAGCGGCGGCGACGGCCTACTAGCGGTGCTCAAAAAGGCATCCGCAGCGACCAAAGCTCCCCTCTCTCCTTCCTGCCCTCCTCTTTTCGAGCTCTGTTTTTCTGGGTGACTTGGTGGCCGGCGACGAGGTGATGACCGGCGAGATGGCTGGATCCGTGCCCGTCGAGCCCAGATCCGAGCATCCCCCCTCCGGATCCGGCGCTGGACAGCTGCGGCGCGGCTAGTGCGGCGTCTGCGTCCTCCACGGCGCGCCGGAGGTCTCCGCGTGACCCGGTGGCCCGTCGCACGAGCGCCACCACGAATCCGGTGGTGTTGGACCGCGGGCAAGCACGCCTGGGTGTGCGCGGCGACGACCGCTCCGACCACGGGTGCGTCCGCGTCCACTCGCGGCTCCCAGGGACGGCCTGCGCGTTGTTGGGCTAGATCCGGTGGCTGCCCAACCGTGGCCGACGGATCCCTTCTGCTGGCTGCCTCCTACTCTTCTGCAGCCTCGTTGCAGCTGATGAAGGCACAACAGACGGTGGGGCACGGCCTAGGCCGCCCACTGCTGTGTTCGTTCGACCACGGTTCCCCATCGAGCACCACCATGACGTCCCTGCTGCCCCGTGCGAGCTGCCCAGAGCTCAAGCAGTGGGGGCGTCGACGTGTCGTCATCCCGTGCGCCATTGACCACGGCGTGCTTTAGTACGGGGGTCCGTATGTGGTTTCAAGGCTTGGGGAGCCTAGGCGAAAGCCGTGCACGAGGTGTGCGATCAACGGCGGCGCCATCTGGCGCCGTTCACCTCCTTGGAGGCATTGATATTGCTCCCCACCGCTAAGACTGTCGTCTGCATAGAAGCTGGTAGTGGTGGTCAGCCGAGCTCAGCATGCTGAGTTGGTGTGGAATCTGAGCGAAAGCCTTATCCGGCTTTGCTCCGGTCCGGCGACGATGGCGTACCTAGCGTCATGCCCCTTCTTGGAGGCGTCGCGGAAGTTTCTGCCACTACTACCTGCGGGTGAAAGCGCCCTGCTACCGACGGCCACCCAAGTCCCCGACATCACTTTGAGCTCTATTTGTATCCTTTCTCTCCCTGCTCCCTCTTCCTCTCTTGGGTCAGGCTGGCATAGCTGCTTGCCGCTGTCGTTGCTTCAATGAGTGTCTTCCTCTGACGCCTCTGCTTCGTCGGCGCTCTCCTTGATGGTGGCATAAATTAAATGCCGAGTGGAGTTTCCACCGCTGCCACCCTTCCCCTCCACGGCTTCCGCCCCGTGGATGGCATTGAATGGCGATACGTGGGCCCGGATGTGCTGGAGGTGTCTCCATCATTTCCAAGGAGGTCGTCGTGTTCTGTGATCCTGATGTTAGACAATAAGGCAATTTCCATGTCTTTTTAATTCCATAAATTAACATTATGATGATGACATATAAAAGAATATTTATAAACAAAATCATGATATCAAATATGTTCATGACAACAATGAACATGTGAACAAGATGCATGTAAAACATATATATATAATAAACATTCAGACATGCAACATACACTGGACAGTATGTGAAACATTGTAACAGAGCTACTGCAATATATAAACAAACGCATATGAAACAACATGACTGTAAAACAGAAACAGATATGCTGAATATAAAACTAGCAGGAACAGATAGCAGGCATGTCATGAAACGACGTGACAGAGCTGATGAAACATATTCAGAGCAGTATATGAAACGACACCGATAACCTACTGAAACATGTGTGATTATAAAAACGTAAACCATGAGGAAGATGAACAGTTCATACCCTCCGACACGTTCCGATGATCCCGATCCTGAACCCGAACCTTGTCCAACTTCCATGATGATGAAGACGATCTCCTCCGGGAAGAAGATGATGAAGACAGCTCCTCCAGGAAGAAGACGATGTAGACGGCGGTGGATGGATTGGGCAGTCGCGTAGACGCTCCCCAAAAACCTAATTGCCGTACTCGCCGTGCAAGGATCTCTCACGGCAAGGGCTTCGGAGGCACCTGCCCTCTCGCTCTCTGTGCGCGCAGAGGACGAGATGGGAACGCTCGAGTTGCTGCGCAGTTGTGTCTTCTGGTGTCTCTCGTGCAGGTACCGAAGGGACTTGGTTCCCACTTTATCCTTGTGCTCGCAGGAGGAGAGGAAGAGTCAGGCAACCGAAGGGACTAACACAGAGATGGAACTCCTGTTATCAAAGCAAGTGAGTGCTAAAAAGATAACACCCGCCCACTCGCCGCCTCGCCACGGCCCGTGCCGTGCCCGTGCCCGGCCGGCCGGCCGGCGGCGGCGGCGGCGCGCGCGCGTGTGGCACACATTGGTCCTTTTCCTGACTTCTCAAATTATGTGGTATAATTCCCACCATATAAGTCGAGTCAAAGACACTTGGGATTCCCATCCGGTACAAATAAAAGTTCCCACAATTATAAACCATAGAGTTTATTGATTTATTGAATATATATAAATGGGCCTAGCCCATAATAAATCCAACAATCCCCACCAAACTCTAGGGTTTGCAATTGTGTAATGCCAGAACTATAACTCTTTGATATACCAGTGTTTCGATGGAGACTGTTAAGTTGAACATCCACCTAGAGCAAGAGTTTCACTTTCAGTCACAAACGAACAATGGACTAAGCCTTGAATTGACAAGCGTGAGATGAGATTCACTCAAGTCCTTAGGCGATACTTGGCCGCAAAAGCATCCCCTGCTTGTTTTGAAGCATATAAGTCACACTTATGTGCCTTTCATGAGTATTTAGGGATTACCCAAATCCCATAGACTGTGACCAGCAATCTGACTCATATAGGTGTATTCCTCAAGAGATGTTCTGTAGGACAACATCTCATCTTCTCTTAAGACTCTTGAAATACATTAAGGTAAATACCATCCTACCTTACAGATAGGAAAGATGTGCATTAGAGATGAGTCAAGAAAAGGGATCTTTCCTCTCAATCTACTCCTGGCTTGTTTCACCACTCTACTTCACGGGGATCTCCGATCACATAGAGCAGGTTACCACCATAGTAGACTTCACATGGGTCTCATACCCATCTCTCTCGATGCACTTTCTATCACATTATGTGACAGACCCTTAGTGAATTGATCTGGCAGATTATTCGACGTATGGACATAGTCCACCGTTATAACTCTGGAGGTTTTCAGCTTTCTGACAGTTTTCAATCTCCTTTTTATATGCCTTGTAGAATTCAAATTATTCCTAGAACTGTTGACCTTGATAATCACAGTTTGGTTATCACAGTTCATGGAGATAGCCGGTATTGGTTTTTGAACCACCGGTAAATCCAACAGGAAATCACGAAGCCACTCGGCCTCAGCCCCAGCAGTGTCTAATGCTGTGAGTTCTGCTTCCATTGTAGACTTCGTTAAGATAGTCTGCTTGCAAAACTTCCAAGAAATAGCACCACCTCCAAGTAGGAACACATATCCGCTCGTGGCATATAGCTCATCATCATCAGAGATCCAGTTGGCATCACTATAGCCTTCCAGCACTCTCGGGTTACCGGTATAATGAATACCGTATGTCATTGTACCTTTTAGATAGCGCAATACTCTCTCAAGAGCACGCCAATGATCATCACCTGGTTTGGAAACAAACCGACTCAGCTTACACACAACATAAGAGATGTCAGGCCTTGTTGCACTAGCTAGATACATGAGCGATCCAATGATTTGAGAGTATGTTAATTGATCCCTTGCTATTCTTCGATTTTTCCTCAATAGCACACTAGGATCATAAGGTGTGGGAGCAGGATCACAGTCACTAAATCCAAAGCGACTTAACACCTTTTCCACATAATGGGATTGTAACAAAGTTACCCCACCATCACCTTCTCTTATTAGCTTAATGTTTAGAATAACATCAGCTTCTCCCAAATCTTTCATTTCAAAATTACTTGAAAGAAGTCTCTTTACTTCCTCAATCACTTTGAGATTTGATCCAAAGATCAGAATGTCATCAACATAAAGGCACAGTATTACTGCCTCACCCCCACCATATCGATAATACACACATGTGTCTGCTTTAGTTACAGAAAAACCTGCATATATCAAAGTATTATCAAACTTTTCATGCCATTGCTTAGGAGCTTGTTTTAGGCCATATAATGATTTTAACAGCTTACACACCTTGCTCTCTTGACCATCTGCAATGAAACTTTCTGGCTGATCCATATAGATCTCCTCTTCCAACTCAGCATTAAGGAAAGCTGTCTTAACATCCATCTGATGTATGATAAGACCATAAGAGGCTGCCACGGCAATCAAAGTGCAGATTGTAGTCAATCGAGCAACTGGTGAATAAGTGTCAAAGAAATCTTCCCCCTCTTTCTGGGTATATCCTTTGGCCACAAGCCTTGCCTTGTACCTCTCAATTGTACCATCAGGCCTAAGCTTTTTCTTGAAGATCGATTTGCAACCTATAGGTTGACACCCATAAGGATGGTCAACGACCTCCCATGTTCCATTAGACATAATAGATTCCATCTCACTCCTTACTGCTTCCTTCCACAAGTCAGCATCAGGAGAGGAATATGCCTCTCTAATAGTGGTTGGTGTGTCTTCCACAAGGTACACTATAAAGTCATCACCAAAAGTTTTAGCAACTCTTTGCCTTTTACTTTTACGTGTGACTATAGTGTCATCCACCTCAGGGATGTGCTCATGAGTATCCTCAGCATGATCTATTGGAATAGACTCTTCATGCTCATGGGGAATTATAGTCTCATGACTCGTTGCACAAGGAATTGTTTCACTAGGTGTATTCTTCATGGGAAATTCATTCTCAAAGAATGTAGCGTCTCTTGATTCCATGATAGTATCAACATACATATCAGGCACATCAGATTTTATAATTAAGAACCTATATCCAACGCTGTGAAAAGCATAACCAAGGAAAATACAATCAACAGTTTTAGGTCCAAGTTTATGCTTTTTGTTGATTGGCACATTAACCTTTGCCAAGCAACCCCAAGTGCGCAAATATGAGAGGTTTGTTCTTCTCTTTTCCCATTTCTCAAATGGTGTGATCTCTTTGTTCTTTGTTGGAACTCTGTTCAGGATATGACACGCTGTCAAAATTGCCTCACCCCACCATTCCTTGGATAATCTCGCTGTACTCAACATGGCATTCACCAAGTCTGTAAGAGTTCGGTTTTTCCTTTCAGCAATCCCATTGGATTGTGGTGAGAATGGCAGTGTCCTCTCATGAACAATACCATATTCCATGCAGAACTCATCGAACACATGAGAGAAATACTCTCCACCTCGATCGAACCTTAAGGCCCCCTTTGGTTTGAAGGAATTTCAAAGGAAAAACACAGGAATCCATTCCTCCGGAATGCTGACGTCAGCGTCCCTTTGGATCGCGAAGGAGAAACGTAGGAACCATTCTGGAGGAATCGCCGTTCCCTCACTGTAGCACGGGAAAAAAAACATCCACGACGAGCTCATTTTTGCGCGAAGTCCGAGGCAACGCCTCGCTGACACCGACGCCGTGCTGCGCGCCCTCGAGGACGTCTGCGCCACGGCCGCTCCGCCTCCAGGCCCGCTCCGAGGACGCGAGCGCAGAGATCCCCGTCGGCGGAGGAGATCCTCGCCTGCGCCGCCACGCCGGAGGAGGAAGAGGAGGCGGCTGCATCGCCCCGCTCGGATTCGGCCTCCACGCCACCAGATCCGTGCTGGCCGACGCCGGACGGAGTGCAGGGGGCACGCGAGTGGGAAGGGGGCTTTGGCTCGGTGGCGCTAAGTGCTGGTGGCCCGGCTCGACGGTGGCGGCGACGCAGGGCAAGGGTGCTGGAGGAGTGGAGGCCTCCGCCGTGCTGCTCGGCACCTCCTCCTCCTAGAGCCTCGAGACGAGGGCCTTCGTGGCGGCGCGCGCGCAGTGGGCTACGGTTGGAAGACGAGAGAGGGGGACAGAGAAGACGAGAGAGAGAGACCAAGGACGGAGAGAGAGACCAAGGAAAAGTATGCCTGTTCCATAGGAATCTTTCCTACGAAGGAAACGAAAGTGCCCCTTCCAGAGGAATCTTTCCTGCGCTCTTCCTTTCCTATATTTTTCTTTTAGTTTCCCTGTGAGCCAAAGGAGGCCTAAATGTTTTATTTTCCTTTCAAGTTGGTTCTCAACTTCAGCTTTATAGGCCTTAAAATAATCAAACGCTTCATCTTTAGTTTTTAAGAGATACACATAGCAAAATCTAGTAGAGTCATCTATAAATGTGAGAAAGTAACGCTTACCGCCTTTGGTTAAGATTCTGTTCATCTCACACAAATCGGAATGCACAAGTTCTAGAGGTGCCGGATTCCTCGCCTCGTGACCTTATGAGGCTTGCGAGGTTGTTTTGATTCAACACATACATGGCACTTAGACTTTTAACCAAGTTAAATTTAGGAATTAAATTTAGATTTGCTAACCGCATAAGACAACCAAAACTTGCATGACAAAAGCGTGAATGCCATAAATCTGACTCATCAGAAATATTAACAGAATTCACCAACTTATTACACACATCATGCAAAGATAAGCGGAACAACCCTCCGCAATCATATCCTTTACCAACAAAAGAACCATGTTTAGACACAATACACTTATTCGATTCAAGAACAACTTTGTAGCCATCTCTACACAACATAGATGCGCTAACAAGGTTTTTCTTTATGGAGGGCACATGCTGCACGCTCTTCAATGGCACTATCTTCCCCGAAGTAAACTTCAGAATGACCGTACCAACACCAAGAACATGAGAACGCGATCCATTCCCCATCAAACAGGCGCCAGACCTCCCGACCTGGTAGGTGGAAAACAAAGAAACATCAGCACACACATGAATATTAGCACCACTATCCATCCACCACTCAGGTGAATTACAAACTGAAAGAACAAATGGTAAAGAATTACCATACCCAGATGTTTCATCTCCAGCTTCAGTAGTGATAATATTTGTTGACTTCTTGTTTGGGGTGAACTTGCAATCTAGGCAATCTCTAGCCCAGTGCTGATCACTACCACAGACAAAGCAACCTCCCTTGCCTTTGTTGTTGTTGCTCTTTTTCTTAAATTGTGCAGTCTGAACAGGTTTAGATGTGTTCTCTTGCTTGTTCGTTTTTCTTCTTCTTAAACTTAAGAATTTCTTACGCACCACATTGGCGTAGAAGTCCCAACACTCTTTCCATTGTCTTTAGCTCTGACCCTCTCCTCAACATCAAGAATACCAATGAGTTCTTCCACATTGAACTCTTGTCTCTTATGTTTGAGAGAGGTACCAAAGTCCTTCCAAGAATGTGGTAACTTGGTGATTATACCGCCAACCACAAACTTGTCAGGTAAGACACAAGGGAAAAGTTCAAATTGCTTAGCTAATGCCTGAATCTCATGAGCCTGTTCCACTACAGATCGGTTCTCAACCATCTTATAGTCATACAGCTGCTCTATGAGGTACAGCTCACTACCAGCATCAGTAACTCTAAACTTTCCAACAAGAGCATCCCATAGCTCTTTCCCTGTGGGATAGACAATGTAGCTTTTCTGGAATTTCTTATCAAGTGCGCAAATCAACGCACCTCTAAAGAGGTTGTCATCGGCCTTAAACTTAGCCTCATCCGCGGGGAGGTAAGTTAGCGGGCTTGCCCTCGGCGGCATGATAACAATACATTGCGGTGAGCCACAATTCTATCTTAGCTTTTCGATTAAGAAGTTTTTACCATCAAAAGGATCGGGTTTCAATGCAAAGAAAAACCTCGACGAAAAATAGCCTATAATTAGGTTTTTGGATTGTTAGACAATAAGGCAATTTTCATGTTATTTTAATTCCATAAATTAACATTATGATGATGACATATAAAAGATTATTTATAAACAAAATCATGATATCAAACATGTTCATGACAACAATGAACATGTGAACAAGATGCATGTAAAACATATATATATAATAAACATTCAGACATGCAACATACACCAGACAGTATGTGAAACATTGTAACAGAGCTACTGCAACATATAAACAAACACATACGAAACAACATGACTGTAAAACAGAAACAGATATGCTGAATATAAAACTAGCAGGAACAGACAGTAGGCATGTCATGAAACGACATGACAGAGCTGATGAAACATATTCAGAGCAGTATATGAAATGACACCGATAACCTACTGAAACATGTGTGATTAGAAAAACGTAAACCATGAGGAAGATGAACAGTTCATACCCTCCGACATGTTCCGATAATCCTGATCCTGAACCTGAACGTTGTCCAACTTCCATGAAGATGATGAAGACGATCTCCTCCGGGAAGAAGATGATGAAGACGGCTCCTCCAGGAAGAAGACGATGTAGACGGCGATGGATGGATTGGGCAGTCGCGTAGATGCTCCCCAAAAACCTAATTGTCGTATTCCCCGTGCAAGAATCTCTCACGGTAAGGGCTTCGGAGGCACCTGCCCTCTCGCTCTCTGTGCGCGCAGAGGACGAGATGGGAACGCTCGAGTTGCTGCGAAGTTGTGTCTTCTGGTGTCTCACGTGCAGGTACAGGAGGAGAGGAAGAGTCAGGCAACCGAAGGGACTAACACAGAGATGGAACTCCTGTTATCAAAGCAAGTGAGTGCTAAAAAGATAACGCCTGCTCGCCTCGCCACGCCATGGCCCGAGCCCATGCCTGGGCCTGGCCGGCGGCGGCGGCGGCGCGCACGCGCATGTGGCACACATTGGTCCTTTTCCTGACTTCTAAAATTAAGTGGTATAATTCCCACCATATAAGTCGAGTCAAAGACGCTTGGGATTCCCATCCGGTACAAATAAAAGTTCCCACAATTATAAACCATAGAGTTTATTGATTTATTAAATATATATAAATGGGCCTAGCCCATAATAAATCCAACACCTGAGCCTAGGAGTTCGTCACTGCTCTTAGCTAAGTGGTGCCGGACACATGGGGCATGGCTTGCGAGTTCGCCGCTGCTCTTAGCTGAGTGGCGGTGGGCACAAGGGCCACGGCTTGCGAGCTCGACACTGCTCTTAGCTGAGTGGTACCGGGCACAAGGGCCACGGCTTGCGGGTTCGTCACTGCTCTTAATTGAGTGGTGCTGAGAACAAGGGCCAAGGTGAAACGGTAAGTATGCTGCTCGGCGGGTGACACAAGTTGAAGATCGGCTGGCGTCTTTCGGCTTCGTTTAGAATTACCCTTACTGTTGTATTGTGTTGTTGTTTATGCTCTGTGTTGTTGTAATCTCTCTCTCCCTCTTTGTACTCCTCCGACCATCATGGGTCAGTCCCTGTAACACCAAGGCCTTTGCCTTCCACTCACCGGGCTCCCCCCGGCATCTGTGAAATGAAAGTATGTGGGGATGAGTTTATCCCCCGAATTTGCATCGAAAAAAAAACGATCAGACGGAAGGCGAGCAATACTGTTCCCACAACAGTGATCTGCGAGGAGCAACGGAAGTTCCCACATCTATCCACGAAATTAGGAGTATAGCATAGATGCTCACAGCCTGCTGGTTTGGCTATGGTGCTCCTCCACGGCCCAAAATCGAATCTGCCACTGCCTTTTTTGCACCATCGTTGTTCTTTTTTGGGTGAGTTCATCGTCTTCTCCCGTGGTTGCACGGCAGCGAGGGTGACGATGATATTTCAATCTAATACACCATTTTTCTAAACCATACATAGCCATCATTACATTCTCTCAATTGTTTTTTGAATCTTTTATTTTTCAGGGGCAAACTGAGATGAGATCTTGTACACAACAATTGGGGGTATGGAGAGGCGTGAGATGTGGAGCGGCGATGACTCACAAGTGGACACTACTTTTTTTAAGTGAAGGTATGTGGTGGAAACCACAACCTTCGTAAAAACCCATGCAAACCATGTCAAAAAAGTCATCTAAATTCACCAAAAATATCGCACATGTCCAAACTCAACTCCGTTTGTGAGATATAAAAATAACAAATTATAAGCCAGAAAGTTGTCCAGATGATTTGTTAAAAATTTGTAATTAGAATTTAATTGGATCGGCTACTGCCATATTGTAGGTATGTAATTGGAATGGGCCCCCATAACTTCAGTGGTTTAGGCGGGGCTGGGCTTCTTGTTTCTAGAACCAGACAGCCCGGCCCGGCCCAGCTACGGTTTCATCCTCGATCATCTTGTTCCCCCCGCAATGGCGGCCATTGGAGAGGAGAGGAAATTTCATTGGCGGATGGAAGCAAAAGCGATTGACGATTCGATTCGATCTGATCCACCATAAAGCACTTCAAGCAAGAATTCACCTTCGGTTAGTAGTTCTCAGTCAATCCACATCTAGCTCTGCAGTTCGATCTCTTAATCGAGTAATTCCTGATGCATGCTTGGGGTTGGGGTGCAGATGAGAGGCTCCAGGAATTTTAGGATTCATAGAATTCCTTCGTTGCTCACAAAATTCCTATCCTTTCCGACTTTGGACTTCTAAAAAGAAATCCATGTTTTCTCATGCTGGGACCTGCGGGTTCGTTCATTGTTTCGTCTTATTTTGTTTACATTTGTTGAAACGAATTTATTTTGTTTATATTATTATGCTGGACATCACTTGCGCAGATTACATCAGTTCCTCACTTCTTGTCCGCTCCGAGGCTGCTCACCACAAAGGTGCCAAGCAAGCCTGGTGATGAGGACTGGTTCCCCAAGAGAAGCGCTCGGCTTGTTGCAAAGAGCAGGTCCAGGGCTCAGAAGCCTGAGTCTCAGGCTAGAAAGGCGATGATGAAGCGCCTTGGCTTGGAGACGGAGGCGGGAGTCCCTGACGAAGCGTCCTTCAATGAGTTCACCTCCGTGTTTCAGGTTCCTCTATCGTTGCCCACACGCGAGGCGACTCTTTCCAGGATGGAAGCGCCATGTCTGAGTTAGTGCCGTATTCTGGGATGTCTGCCATTTGGTTGCAAAATGTTTCTGTAATGTAAACGCTGTTATAGATACAGTTGTGTAGGCTCTGTCATGGCTGTGGTTGTGGCTCCCCGCCATTCCATGGCATCGTGTACGGTTTCACAGTTTCAGTTAAATTATTCCCCTATTAATGAAATACGGGTAAATCCTGCTCGAGAAAAAAACTTCCGCCCCTTTTAGTTATGTCCACCATGCTCCTGCAGATCAACTTTGTGACATTCAAGGGTTCTTACATCAATTTATGAGAGTCTTGGAACGTTGCAACTTCTAATCTCAATCACCAATAAGGATTTGGGTACTCTGAACAACCAAACTCAAAAAAATGATCACAAATATCAACTTAGATTATCATCTACATTTTACTCTGCATTACCCTTTTGCCCTAAGTCTCTGTTAATTTCACACAGCTCTTGCTTGATGAACATGGCACTCCTTAATTATTAGCTTCTATTTGCAGGTTGTTGTTGAAAGGTTTTTCAAGGAGTAATTTATCACAAATGGAGAAGGGGAAGCAAGTTGTTACTCTCTTGTGCCCATTATACATTACTAAGATGGATTGGGTGTTTCATTGTTGTTGATATCCATGTTTTACAGTAACTTTATCGACCATCCTCTTTCGAAAATTGAAATGTAGTAATACAAATTTTTTTATGGTGCAACTACTTGTTTCCCTGTGACATGCCAGTTGGGCAGTTCATTTTCATACTGCGATCCAGGCTGCACCTATCTCCAGGAACAGCTCTCTTTGTGTTTGCAAATAACACTTTGCCCCAAACAGTTGAGATTGTTGTTCACCAATATAATACGCTGTTTGCCGTCTGATAACCCTCTGGTCCCTGCTGAAGCTCTGTTTTTTTTTTTTTTTTTTTTTTTTTTTTTTTTTTTTTTTTTTTTTTTTTTTTTTTAATGCTTGTCCCGGCTGAAGCTTTAGACATTGGCATATATCCCTCGGTCTCAGCTTGTAGCATGGGAGGATCGATGTTGTAAAAAGCACTAGGAGCTAGAATCTTAAGGTGCACAAAGTCTGAAACTAGACATTTCGCGTAAATAGAAAGGAGTAAGCTGAATTGATAGCGATGGTGCATTTTTTCCCCACAGCTAGCCTGACGGGAAGTGTTTGTGAGCCGTACAAGGACAAGGACGGCTTCCATAAACATTGTACATGTTGTCAACTACTCATCTCTGTACATATTCATGTTGTGCTACTTTTGAGACAGACATGACATGTGAACAATGATGTGCGTGTGTGGATTTGTCCTGCTCTAGACATCTACAATTGAACTTATTATTCTTATCTGCCTAATTAGGATGACTTCCCTAATTTTTTTATTAAACCACAGATCCTACAAAAAAAGCTTGTAGAACATTGATTTGTCCTAAAAATAATGCAACTATGGGATTCGTGCCGCTCAACTTGACTAAACTTTGACCAAGCTTATAGTAATCAAAATTAATTAATATTTATGTCTCAAACAAGATTTATTACAAAAATGTATTCCGCCATTAATCTGTTAATACTTATTTTGTATTATAAATGTTAGTACTTTATTGTATAATTGTGGTCAAAGTTGAAATCATTTGACTCATCAAAAAATGAGAATTGCATTTTTTGGAATAGAGGGAGTACAAATAAGCCATGGCCCTGTTTGGATACTCTAGCACGACTAGAGGTTAGAGTTAGTTTCTAACTCAGGACTAGCTTGAACTAACTCTAGCTAAAGAGATGTTTGGATGCAAGGGTTAGAATGACAATAAATATGCTTTCCCAATCATTTGGCTCATTTAAGCCATATTTCCAGCTGGATTTGGTGTGACCGGCTCATATGTGGCCTCCTCTCACTCACAAATGGCTTGCACCTAGAGCTGGAGGGCGACATCCAGGAGTTGGTGCTTGTGCAGCTCACGCGGTTCGTGTGCGGCTCGCTCGCTGTGAGGTTCACCGCCACCCATGCCGTGGCGGACGGCTATGTCACCAGCAACTTTCTCCTCGCCTGGGGCCGCACCGCACGAGGCCTCCCCGTTGGCCCGTCGCCGCTGGTCTACCACAGGACTCTTCCCACAGTGTGTTGAGTTCGAGCACTGCGGCGTGGAGTACTATAGGCCCACGCCGTCGGCGGCGTCCCACCACCATGGTGACACCCAGCACAACATCATGATCCACAAGGCGCACTTCACCAAGGACTTCATCGCGGGGCTCCGCGCCAAGGCGTCCGATGGCCATGGCCGCCCCATCAGCGGGTTCGAGACGATCCTCGTGCACATGTGCTGCACCATGACGCGCGCGCGGGCTTGGCAACCCATTCTAGACCTCCACCATCCGCATCTCTGCGGACGAGCGGTGGCCGCGCCTTGCGGTGCCGGCGGGCTAATTTGGCAACTTGGTCCTCTGGGCATTCCCGCGCGCCCCGGTGGGAAGCCTCCTCAACTGGCCGTTGAAGCACGTGGCGCAGGCGATCCACGACACCGTCACGCAGGTGAACGGTGCACACCTCCAGTCATTTGTGGACTTCACGAGCTCCGGCGCGGTGGAGAAGGGCTAGAGACAACGGCCGTGCTCAAGGACGTGCTATGCCCGGACCTGGAGGTGGACAACTAGCTGACGTTCCCGTTCTATGAGCTGGACTTCGGCATCGGCGCAGCTACAGGAGAGAGCTAGACGGCACGGTGCAGAGAAGGGGCGAGACGCGCCTCGTGTCTATATGGAACCCGTGCGGGTGGATAGGAAGGAAGAAATTAATTTTTCAGTGGATCCCACTAGAACTAACCCAAATAATCATCGTAGGGATTGTTTCTTGGGTGGGTTAGATGCAACTAGCCCCAATGTAACCCTCCTGTTTGGATACTTTAGGGCTATTTCAGCCCTAAATAACTCAAACTAGCTCTAACCCATGGATCCAAATAGGACCAATGTCATGGATTAGATCAGCTTTTGGTTGGATGGATATGGATTCCTGCCCAAGAAATGAGATATGGGGATGAATCACTGTATATAAGGGCACTCACAATGCAAGACTCTACCATAGAGTCTAAATCTAATTATTACCTCGAAGATTATGAACTTGGAGTCTAAATAAGACCTGTAGTCTTGGTTTTTCTCCCTCCCTCTTCAATAAATATACCACCACATCAGCAAAATGTCATAAATAGGAGGATAATAAATAGTCTTGGACTCTATGGTAGAGTCTGCACTGTGAGTGCCCTAATACCAATGTCTAGTCAAACTCATCGACAATTTAAGGTCAGAAAATGTATTCTTGCATTGGAAGGGAGGAAAGTTGAAGGGGATAAAATAAGATGAAGATTTAACCATGAAGCAACAGAGCGAGTAGTTGGCTCTTGACTCCATCAGCATCCATGCCATGCCCATGCATCACCAACACTATTATTCTTATGTAAGTTGTGTGTGGCCTGCACTCAGCACCAGTGGCTTGGAGAGCGCTGGTCAATAGGCCACTGCATGCTGGCATGCGTATCTAGACCCTTTCAAGTGTTTCTCCATGGTTTCCCAGCCGTGAAAGTATTTGGTATTTTCAGATAAGGACTTAGTGGAGGGGTCAGTGGTGTGAGTTGAGTGATGAGGAAATTAAGTAGAGCAAAGCAACGTTTTGGTTGGTAGGCTTCACTTGTAGCGCTTGCTCTCTCTCTCTTGCACTCCGGCACCATGGTCACCGCGGCGCCGTCTTCACATGTCATATCTGTCTCAAAAGTCACACAAAAATGGTAACGATAGACATACTTCTCTTTTACTATATACTCAAACCCAGAGTAACACAATATAAATATGTACAGAGATGAGTAGTTGACAACATGTACAATGTTTATGCACAGACTAAAGACAACACATTTACACATGCATGGGCAGATTGTTTATTAGGGGCTCTTGTGGCAATCCTCAGGTCCTGGGTTTGACTCCTCGTGGAAGGAATTTCCTCATTCAAATTTAGGGATTACTTTATATTGCTTTTGCAGTGGCATTGGTGGGTAATTTTTAGAAAAATAATAAATCTAATGGCTATGATGTTTAGAGTCTACCCAATTGATGGCTGGATTTTTCCCTTTTTTAAGAATTTTTGATTTATTTTTTTCTAGCATGGTGAAAATTTCGTTGGGGCCTTCAGTTAGTAATATTAAGATTGGTCATGTGAAAGCTAGCTATCAACGGAACAACTTCTGCTAACTCCAGCAGCAAGATTTCAAAGCACGTGAAAAAAAGTTGATGCGTCATAAGATTATTTCTTCATGTTGTGCGAATCTGGCAAATGACCAAGTTTTCATCTTTGACCTAGCCCCTTGAATTTTATATTTGCGTAGAATCGATCGAGTTTTCATCTTTGACCTAATAAGACAAGTCCACTTAGTTGGATTAATTCTCATTGTATTCACCATTTACCATCGTGATTGGGTTTAGGGAGTAACACATCAGTAAATCCTCATGCAGTAATATATCGTTGTTGCTGTTGGGTTCAGATATTCTGTCCGTGAGGCAATGACATCAGATTAAACTATAGCTACGTTTCCTCATTATTACTGCCGTGCTGGTGCTGCTGATTATCACGCGTCAAACCTTGCAATGATTCTTCAATCCTGATTGTGTCGTTGTCTGGCCAAGATATACTGCAATCCTGTTTGGACTCGGATGATTTCTTTGGTTGGTGGAGTTTTGATCTGTTCCAACGCACGGGCGTAATGACTATTTGTCGAGAAAGCACGTTTATTGCTAGCTGCCCTATTATTTAATTAGCTTAGTTTCTACTATGTCAGACCTATTAAGCGACACTAATACTTTTTTGTAAGATAAAGTGGCATGAAAGATTGGGAATTTACTTGGGCATTAGAAGCGTGACCTTTTTACCACACAAAACAAAGAGTACAATTAACTGACCTCTTCTTCGTCAGTTTTCAAACTCCTCAATTCCTCTGATCCCTTTTTTCGAACCGGGTTACCCCTTTTCAAACTCCGTTGATTTTTATTTGCATCTACAGAATGCATACTAGTTTGGTAGGTGGGCCGTATCATCTGCTGTGTACCATTAAAATTAAAGCTTGGCAAAGTGATGCACGTGTTTGCATTTTTTGCATTATGGGATAATCATATGGTATTTGTTCATTTCTTTTTAATTGCGTTGTGCTATATATACTTGCTGAGTCTTGGGCACATCATTATTCGAGTATAGCACCATATGCTATACCAGTTATTATGACACTTCAAATATTGGATATGGTTCGCAGAGGTTTAATTAGATGAAAAAAAAACAACCCATGGATTTCTTGGAGGTGGTGATACTCATAACTTGCTCCAGACATTCAATGATATAAAATCATCGATAGATTAAGCGTCTTTGATGGAGTTGTTTTCTCACTATTGTAGATTAAAAATAAAATCTAAAAAACTTATTTATCCTGTAAACTCAAAATCTAGCTTGTATCATGAAGCTGAAATTGTGCCAAATCAGGCCATAGTGGCATATCCTACTATTATTATTGAAGAATTTCCATTCACCTGGACCTAGTAATTTATTCATCTCCAATATCCTACTGTTAAGCTTCTGATTGTTTTGCCGATGTTTGCTAACAAAACCAGGCCACTCCTTAAAAAAAAAAACCTAGGCCTGGGGCTAACACGATACATTACGTGTATGATCTGGTCACAAAATTATTTTATTATCTTATAACATAGTATTTAGTTCAAGACATGCTCCACAGGGCATGTGGTGGACTACCTGACATACTCTGTGGGTCCGCTCCTGCTGGGGCTGCTCTATATAAGCGCATCCATATCCTCTGTCTCTCCATCCTCACATTGGCTCTTCGGTTGATATATATAACCGATCGAGCTCGCTCACATATATACACACGCAGACACCGTGCTTGAATATGGCTTGCATCAAGTCAGGAGTCGGAAGCTTACAGCAGCTCCTACCAAAGAGTAGGACTACTAGTAGCGTGATGCACATCCTGATCTCCTGTGTTGCTCTAGTAGGCGCCATGCTGCTGCAGCTGCCGGCCGTGGTCGTCGCCGGCGACGGCAGCACGCACCACCTTCACTTCTACATGCACGAGAAAGACGCCGGCCCCAACAGCACGGCCGTGGTGGTCGTGAACTGCACCGGCCCGCCACTGCCGGCGGGGACGGGGTCGTACGGCTGCTTCGGCGACACGAGGGTGCTGGACGACGTGCTGACGGCGGAGCCGAACGGGACGTCCCGGGTGGTGGGCTACGTGCAGGGGTCGTACGTGATGGCGTCCCGGCAGTCGTCGGTGCTTGTCATGACCCTGACCCTGATGCTCACGGACTACCCACCTTACACCGGGAGCACGGTGGTCGTGGTTGGCCGGAACGACCTCCTCGCTCCAGTGCGCGAGCTGCCGGTGGTCGGCGGCACCGGCAGCTTCCGCGGGGCGGCGGGCTACATCCTTTTGAAGACAAAGAGCTGGAGCAGCGACTACCACGACGTCGTCCTCGAGGTCGACGTCCACCTGAGCACCTGATCAGAATTCACATCCATCAGTGGAGATGGAGCCTGTCACCGACGATCGACGATGACCTGCATCCATCTGTCCTTTCTTAGTTACACGTGTCCTTACGTTCGTCCTGCATGCCCACGCTCAAATAAAATGGAACTCCCTTACTTTTTGTTTTTTTTAATTCTGAATTTTTCAAGTGAATAGGTGCTTGGATGGACGCCATGCCGGCCATGTGAGCAATCTATCTGTTATAATTGTTTTCTCTCTATGTGTCCTTCCAGTTTATTAGAATATATCCGATCGGCTCCATAGAATATTTCCATGTTTGTTGTTTTCTTATGTTGTAAGCTGGATATATCTACTTGTATTGGTGATGCTTCCACAAGCTTGTTCTGGACAGATAACTGGCATGGTACTCCTCTATATGCTCAATGGCCTCACCTTTGCTCCTTTGCCAAAGATGGAAATATTCTAGTTCATCACTTTCTGAGGCAGATAAATCTGTTCTCTTCCACCTCCCCATCTCAGTGGAAGCCTATGATCAGTATCAGTTTCTGATTTCAGAACTTGAAACCATCCACTTAACTCAAAGCAATGATGTGTATAGTGGGGCTCTACAAATTTTTCCTCTAGTCAGGCATATTCTTAATGTTATCTGCTAGGTTCCATTCAAGTACCTCCTGTTTTCTTGTGGTTGTGGGACTCTTACTATCAGCCTAAGAGAAAGGTATTTTTCTGGTTAGTCCTACACGGCAGACTTAGTACAAGGGAAATTTTAAGAAGAAGAAATATATATGGAGCTTCAAAGTTATGACTGAGTCCTCTGTCATTTAAACACAGAAGAAGAACCTTTAAACCACCTCTTTCTGGAATGTCCCTTTGCAATGTCTTGTTGGAATTTGCTGGGAGCTCAGTTCATACAAGGGGATCTTTTTGATACTATCAATTTGTTCAAAGTTCAGACTCACAAGCCTTTCTTCTTGGAAATCATTATTGCTATGTTCTGGGCTATCTGGTCTGCTAGAAATGATGTCATCTTAAGAAACATTCAGCACTCCCTGCAAGTTTGCAAGAATGTCTTCAGGCAAGAGTAGCTCGAGTTACACTTAGATCTAAAAAAGATCTTCAGCAACAGTTGAATTTATGGCTAGACAACTTTGTGTAATTTTGCAACTTGTACTCCCTTTGTAATTTAATAACTTCACAGTAGGGGCAACCCCTCCTGTTTGCCTCAAAAAAAGATATCTATCTGTTGTACAAGATGTAATGTGCCATGCTGGGGGCTCTTCCCAGCCATATAACCACGAAGCCATGAGCCTGAGACTTAGAGGGTGTAGCCAGTCTTTTCCATAAATTCGTCAATGGCTTCATCTCCTCTCACCCTGCATCGTTCTCCCTGGTAGGTTGTCCAGTCACCGAGAGGGTAGCCAAAAACAACTTCTCGCTATGGAAGATGCAAGTGCCTGCCCTGCGTGGTGCCCAACTCGCGCACTACATCGAGCCCAAGACGGTGGTGCTGCCCAAGCAGATCCCCAAGTCTACCAAGAAGCCGACTGAGTTGATCTCCAATCCCAAGTATGAAAATTGGGTAGCAAAGGATCAGTAGATCTTCAATTACCTGCTGTCCTCCATCTGCTGTCCTCCATCTCCAGTGAGATCATGGTGCAGGGTTCCATTCCACCTATAGCACCGCTGCTGAACTCTAGAAGGTGATCCAGGACATGACCTCATCGCAGTCTCACAGCCGGGTCATCAATACACGCATGGCTTTGGCCACATTGCACAAGGCTCCTCCACCATTGCTGAATTTTTCAGCAAGATGAAGTCTGTTGCCAACGATATGGCGTCCGTGGGAAAGAACCTGGAGGACGAAGAGATTGCATCGTACATCCTTGCCAGCCTTGACACGGATTTTAGTCCGGTCGTCTCTACCATGGCAATGCGCGTGGAGAAGATGACCCTTGGCGTATTGTACACCGAACTGGTGTGTTGCGACCAACGCATCGATCTTCTCCATGGAGGCTGTGGATCTTTAGCCAATTCTGCTACACGTGGTGGTCGTAGTGGCTTAAACCGTGGTGGCCGTGGTCGCGCTGTGGTCATGGTCTTGGTGGTGGTTGTGGCAGGAATAACGAAGGTGAACGTCCTCAAATTAACAACGTGGATTGCCCTACTTGCCAACTCTGTGGCAATTGTGAACATCCATATGGATAGAGTTGGAGCTGCTATACAGTTTTAGCCTTGTACTATGCAAAAACATATATCTGACAAGAAAGCTACACTATCCATCCGACTAACACTATACTTGCTGAGTACAGGCTTGCATATTGGGTTGCGTGTTGGGCTCAAAGGTTTGCTGATTAATTAATTAGGATAAAGGACTCCTAGGTCCATCTACCTGCTCGGGTGTGAAACCCTTCAAGAACAACACTGCCTCATGGAAACACGCAGCCATCCACATTAGTCCTCTCCAACGCGGCTTGCACAGCTATCGGATGAACTTGGTTGTGTCTTCGCTACGGGGCCTTCGCGGTCATGATTTTCTCTTAGTTTTTTTTGGAACTATCCGGGGTGACTTTTGGTTCAAAACCACTTGAAAAACTATGGGGAAATTTCCAGTGGTTTCCACTAGTAGAAACTGAACTACTGAAGTATAGCTTTAAGCTTGGAAGTGACAAGCAAAGCCCGCACACTATAGATGTAATAGAAGCATATGATAATTGAAGGCAGGATTTAATGGGAGGGGAATTCAGCACAAGGATGATTAAGTTTTTAAATCCGCCCCCAGCCCCTGATCTTCTCACTCTAAGCGCCCACACCCCAATCCGGAAATTTCCTTCATTTGATAAGCTCTATTAGAAAGAGGGGAAAACACTTAACTACTCTTAGAATAGTTAATGCTCACTTTTTTAATAATCAATGTGTAACAAGCACAATGCGCAGCCCACAAATAGGCCCACAAATAGGCAAAAAAATGGGCCAACTGGATGGCCTAGCAAGGGAGGAACATCGTCGCCACCGCAACAATCAGCGCCTCGCGGGCCTGGGAGGCCGCGCGCACGTGAGGAGGGGCCGCACGCGCCTGTGCCGCCGTCTACGGAGAAAGCCACGTCATCTAGATAGATTAGGAAAATAGAGATAAATAAAATAGGAAGCTGGCCGCTGTCGCCTCCACCATGTCATCTAGGGCTGGCTGCCGCCGTCCTCCCTCTCCCCTCCTCCATCCTCGCAAATCAACCTACGCCCTCCACATGTCACTGAATCGCCGGACCTCTAATGGCTGGTATCGGACGACCAGATCCATCCATGGCCGCCGCGACCACCATGAACGCCACTATCACGGAGGAAGAAATCGTGATCTACACTATCAACATCAACGATGAAATCGCCATGCCGCTACGTCGTCTCGAGGCCAAAGAGGAGGAGCATGCGCGCAGGCGCGACACCGTCCTTGCCGACCTCGCGACCACACCAACAATGGCGACCCCACCAGCGGCCATGTGGCCGGGCAACCTCGTTGTCAACACCAACGCCCCCGACATCGTCTCTATCAACGGCTCCCAATCATATCTGGAGGCCGCTATCAACAACCCTATTGTGGCGAACAAAGGATTGGAATCGTCACCGACATGGAGGTCGTCGCGAACGACGCCTACCAATTGTTCGACGACGAGCTCGCCGGACTGGATCGGCACCTCGCGGCCACGGATGTAAAGTGGACACGCCCCGAGGTCAACAACAACATCATCATCACCGCTGTCAACACTGAGCATGTCTACACCAAGGCCCAGCCTAGATTGGGTCTGGGAGCGCCAACATCGACACCGTCGACGACGCTGACCTGGAGGAACAACAAAAGGGTGATAACGACCAGCCCCAGTTGTCATCACCAAACCAGCCTCCGGCGAAAGTGCCAGCCGCATACCAGCAGCACGATGCTGTTTGATGTCAACCAACCAACCAAGGTGTCGTCCAACCTGGATGACGACGACCACGATGACGCAAGGAACAAACCAACCCAACAACTATGTCAAACCTCAACGACAGCACCATTACCTTGCCAACAAAAAGCAGTTCGTGTGTACAAGCGATGCCATCCTCGCCGACACCATGGCCACATCAGTAGCAGCACCGCAACCAATGGCCTTGTCAACCGATGTCAACGCCATCAACAACCCTGTTGTGGAAACACAACAGATCAGGATCATCAACGACAAGGAGGACGTTAGCATCGATGCCCACCAGGTACTAGAGAACGCGTCCACACAAGAGGAGCATTGCCTAGCAACCAGCACTGGCACCTCCAACATCACATCAGCGTCATGCACCAACGTAGACGTCGTCGACAACGCTGTTCTGGAGGAACAGCAGAAGGACGACAACGACTACACACTAGTCGTCATCACTACCGACTCTGCAAGCAATGGCCAAATCCACCACAACCCCTATGCTGCCTGCATCATCCCAGATGACCCTGCTATGGAGCCACAACTAATCCACAACAACGACTATTTTCCAGACTTCAACATCAAGCCAGTCGTCAGCAGCACCTCGGGAGTTGCCAAAGAAGGCGACAAGGCACTGCTAGAGGATGGACCATGGCATTGGATACCAACGACAGCGAGCACACACCAACCTCCTGCTATGAGATACAACAACAGACAGCAACAGGGCAACAACGAGCGTCCTTCAAGGACACGAACCGGTGTATGCCACAGACATGATCAACGGTCGCATGAGCAACGACCACGTCAACAGCTACAGCGACAACCTCCTCGACATCAGCGATCCATACACCAACCTGGTATGCTTACTAGGCTTCGCTGCACCATTTCATGCTCCATCTGGAATGGCAACACCACCAAAGAACTACAACATCAAGCGCCGTCCTCCACTGCTAGCAACGCACAACATCCTCTACTTATTCGACTACATCAACACCTACATCGAGGATGTGCAACTCTACATCAAACTCCACGAGTTCATCAACGATCGCATGACCTACAACCTGGAGGCTACCTTGCTAGGAGCACCTTCCCTAGACAACATCAACAGCTGGCTCCGATTTTGTCACGAGGACGCGCCGATCTGGGAAGGGGGAAGTCTTGTAACAAGCACAACGTGCGGCCCACAAATTGGCAAGAATTTGGGCCAATTGGATGGCTCAGCAAGGGAGTTCGCCGCCTCAACAAGCAGTGCCTCACGGGCCTGGGAGGCCGCGCGTGTGAGGAGGGGTCGCGAGCGCGCCCGCACCGCCGCCGCCGTCTACGAAGAAAGCCACGTCATCTAGATAGATTAGAAAAATAGAGATAAATAAAATAAAAAGCACCGGATCCGCAGAATCGCAGGTTGCTTAGGGGCTACGTTTTCGCAGGACTATAAATATAAGCCCCCACGTACCAGTTGCAATTAAAAAGGATTGGCCTTGTCCCAAAACCTAGCTCTCAGCTCTCGGCCCCCGGACCCCCAATCCTAGCCGCCGCCACCCCCGACTCCTGCGCCGCAGCCCTCGCGCACACAACGCGCGCTGCCCTGGGGCTGGCCACCTCCACCACGCCGCCGTCCTCCCTCTCCCCCCTCATCCATCCTCGCAGATCAACCTACGCCCTCCACGTGTCACCGGATCGCCGGACCTCTTATACAATGGCTGCTGATTTTTCGTTTGTGGGTGATTCTTCTTGCTACTGGACTAGGGCGCACAGAGACCTTGGTACCGGAAGATCATCCCCTTCCAACGCAGTGGCAGCTACCAGAAGCAGCAGCGCAGAAACACAGGAGTGTAGGAGACCATCCACTGCCTCCAGCGGTTTAGGAGTATGAGTGTCCTCATCACCGACAGCATTACTGCTGTGAGTGCTGTCGAGCTAGTAATAAACTACGGGATCAGGCACTGGGTGCTCCTCCTTGGTGAAGATAACATTTCCTGGCGAATAGTCCGCCACTGCCGGGGTGAGCGATTCCTCGTCCGTTCTTGGAGCATCGGGTGCAGAACCGGTCGGGTTGGAAATCAACATCGGGGAGAATAAGTCATCCCTGTGTCAAGCCAAACTCAAGCCAAAGTTGTGCAGTCAAAACACACACACACACAAACGAACAACACACGCGCGCGCACACACATGATGGATCTTTCATCTAATAATATCAGCCTTCAGACTTGTATTTGTTTTTTGTTCATTGAAGCTTCCCTAAAGATCATCTGCTTCTTTGCCTGCAGCTTGTGTGGCATTGATCTCCCTTTAAACCTTCTTCCGGAGAGCGAAATGTCGGATTGCCAAGAGCAGCAAGGGTCCAAACATTAACTTTTCTATATCCTCTGTGATCAACCGGTTCTGGAATATGAATGGACAAATGCTAGATGGTAAGTACATAAAATAATTTTAAATGCAGAACATTTTAAACATAGTGAAACTATAAATACATCATATTGAAGACGAATGTAATATTTTATGGGAATCCAAATGGCACTCAAATTTAATTTTCTTCAGTCTCATCGTATTCAAAATATATAATGAGTTTGAAGAACTTTCATAGAGGCAACTGTTGGACTGTGTTGTTTGCTATATTTTTTTTCATTTTCGTACGAGACCAAAAACTCATTGTCTTCTATATTTTCTTCAGAGGCTTTCATTTCAGTCTCATTGCCTCAAATGTGTTGCCTCTTTGAAAACCATTGTCTTCTGGTGACATATATACTCACAGCTAGCTAGAAAGATTCTTGAAACGGACACCGCGGTTAATAGGTCTATACTATGTAGTTATTAAAAATGTGAGGAATGCATGTACTAGCACCATGCAAACGGTGAGAAAGAAATCCGATCTCACCCCTCTGTTTCCCTCCACTACCTCGCTCCCTGTCTTTTTCTCTGAGACTAACTATGGCGAGCCACACACACACAATACATACACGCACACATATCTGGCGAGCCACACACAGAATTTCTCTGCTGTGGCAACTATAGCATGGTTCCACGTGCTTCTGCTAGTCACCCCACTTCGCCCCCACCAGCAATCACTTCCCTAACGGAGTAGAAAGTATTTCAAGAAATCTGATCTAGTTGTTTCCTTGAACTAGATAGAAGATGGGATATATGAGCAATTGGGAAGTCAAGCTGATTCATAGATGTATGAGTTGTCAACTATGGTGTTTCCATGTGGATTGAAATTCCTAAGGTGTTTCCTTGTTGATTGAAATTCAATTTTGATCCATGAACATCGTCTATTTCTTCCAACAGAAAAGATATTGGCAATGGAAAAAGAAAATATGTGAATACACTATGGAAGGATGGGTATTTTAGTAGGGGGTGGAAACCCTAGACATTTGTGGACTTCTGTTGGGCTTGTATTGTTGAAGGATGATCGACAAATTATTGAACAGTAATTAAAACGTTATTGTGTGTACAATTGTATTGTTGAAGGATAAGAAAATGGTCGATAACAGTTATATATAGAAACATCGATGATTTAGTTTAGTATCATGATACACATTGGATATGATACAAGTGCAACAACAGGATCCATACCATGACAACCATTGGATAAGGATACAAGTGCAAGATCAGGATACATATGCATCCGCCGCTGACCAGACAGCACACGAAAGTTTCGCTGGTGTGGGATTTGCATTACAACACAAAAACTTAACCGTGGCGGGCATTTTGGCTTAACCGAGGCGGGCAAGCCAACCGCCTTGGTTAATAAAATTGTGTGTGTGGCTCACTAGAGATGGTGTCTGAGAAAAGAAGACGAAGAGTGTGGCAATGGAGGGGGATAGTGGGGCGAGATCTAATTTCTTGCTCAGAGTTTCCGTGCTGCTACCACCTGCATTCCTCACTTTTTATAATTATAGAGTGTATATAAACCAGCTACTAGCCGGGTGTCTGTTCCATAGAATCATTCTAGCTCGAATGTTTGTCATTTATCTATGAGTTGTTGGCCATAACATAATTAACTTTATGTTTTCTGAGTATACGATTCACCATAAGGCAATGATTATAATTATGTATATGTTGTATCTAATGAGCACATTGAGCAAACATATGTCTTCGATTTAAAGTTAAATATTTCTGTGTTATTTAAATATGAAAATGTGTGTCATACATATTCCCACAGTGCCTGCGTCGTCTACTCATCCTGCAGCTTGCGCAATTGAGCTACCTATCCAAATTCTAGCAGCACCATCATGGCTTTCTTTGCAAACCAATGACTTGGTTTCAAATCCTGGTGCTCGCACCTTTTCCTGAGATTTTCTCAGGATTTAATGGCATTATGCATTAAGTGGTAGGCGACGTGCCCGTCGACAGCGAGGCGTCTGTGGTGACTTCGTGAACTCCAAAATCTGCCGGCTCAGTCCTTCGGAGGTGCTCATAGAGGTAGGGTTTGCGTACATGTATTCTTAGGGGTGAGTGTGTGTGCGTGTGTGAGCGTCTGCGTTTGCACTGTGTAATCTCAAAAAAAAAAAAGGCAATATGCCATCGTTGATGACTCTGTTACATGAAACCCTGTCCCAGTTCTCCCTGCGCCTGGCAGTGGCAATAACGGTGTCCATATCGGGTCTGCATGCTTCTCCTAGACACCTACTGTACATGTGATTTCTAGTTCGATTTCTCCATTTCTCTCAATTCGATGTGATGAATTTCTTGTTCTACATGATCAGGGTCCCGAGCACGGTCAGGGAGATCAGTGAGAAGCTGCTCGCCAACTATGCGATGGATACATCCACTTGAGAGCAGTCTACAAGCCGTGGAGAAGCAGCTCTTTGACAAAGGTTGAGGATGAGCACAATGAGGTACCTGCTGATCCTGGCATTACAATGTTGTGCTGCTGGCTAATTTGTATTGCCTCAGAAATCGAAGGTTGGTAGCTCAGTTGCAGCAGTGCTTTGACAGACCTCATCTTCATCACAGGGTCGTCGGACAGGTTGTCGTCGAGGCCGTCGTCCTCAAAATCGACGATGTCCAATTCGTCGAACTCATTGCCAAACCCGTTGCTATCGTGCACAACTTGCTCCCCTCCAGCGGATGTGCTTGAGCTTCCTTCATCATTTCCTACGTGATCAATCTCAGTCACTATTTCTAGCCTGCTGGTAACCCACTCTGTGGCATGTGACACGTTGCATACGGCGCGGAGCAGCAATCATGCGGAAGTGTTCGGCTCTACAATTGCGGAGAGGAACGTAGCTGAATTGCGCAAGCTGCAGCACAAGTGGACAACCTAGGCGCTACAGGGATATGTATGAGACAAATTCTCATGTGTAATGAAACAATGCAGAAGTATTTGAGTATAAAATACTGCCCACACACTGGCTCAACGTTCTCATATTTCCCTCCACTGCCCACACACTGGCTCGCCAACTAGGGTGAAAAAGAAAACTTAAGTGTGTGTGTGCCTCACTAGATTTGGACTCAGAGAAAAGACGGACAGTGCGGTCGGGGGGGGGGTGGTGCGCATCTGATTTCTTGCTTATCGTTTGCGTGCTGCTGCCACCTGCATTCCTCGCATTTCATAACTATATAGGCTAAACCAGTTACTAGCGGTGTCCGTTTCAAAGTATCAATCTAGCTACAATGTTTGCATTTAGCTATATATGAGTTGTAGGCAATAATTAACTTTATGTTTTCTGAGTATATATATCACCATAAGGAAATGAATTATGTCTATGTTGTATTTAATGAGCATATTGAGCAAACATATGTATTTGATTATAAATACTTCTATGTTATTTCATTACATATGAGAATGTGTCTCATACATATTCCTAGAGCACCTTCGTGGTCTACTCATCCTACAGCTTTCGCAATTGAGCTACCTATCCAAAACCTAGCAACAACGTCAGGGCTTTCCTTGCAAACCAACTTCACCAAGTCAATGCAGTTGATTACTGTGATTAGAAACCCTGTCCCAGTCCTCCCTGCCCCCGGCACTGGCATTAAAGGAGTCCATAGCGGGTCTGCAAGCGTCTCCTAGGCACCAACTTTGTACATGTGATTTCTAGTTCGATCTCTCCGTTTCTCTCAATTGTTTCTTGGCCCCGCCGTTGTTGGATTTATTATGGGCTAGGCCCATTTAAATATATTCAATAAATCAATAAACTGTATGGTTTACAATTGTGGTAGTTATTATTTGTACCGGATGGAAATCCCAAGCGTCTTTGACTTGACTTATATAGTGGAGGTTATTCCACTTAATTTGAGAAGTCAAGAAAAGGACCAAGGTGTGCCACACGCGCGCGCCGCCGCCGCCGCGGCCGGCCGAGTGGGCGGACGTTATCTTTTTAGCACTCACCTGCTTTGATAACAGGAGTTCCATCTCCGTGTTAGTCCCTTCGGTTGCCTGACCCTTCCTCTCCTCCTGCCGGCACAAGGATAAAAGGGAGTCAAGTCCCTTCGGTACCTGTACGCGAGACGCGAGACACCAGAAGCCACAACTCCGCAGCAACTCGAGTATTCCCATCTCGTTCCTCTGCGCGCACGGAGAGCAAGAGGGCAGGTGCCTCCGAAGCCCTTGCCGTGAGAGATCCTTGCACGGGGAGTACGGCAATTAGGTTTTTGGGGAGCGTCTACGCGACTGCCCAATCCGCCGCCGTCGACATCGTCTTCTTCCTGGAGGAGTCGCCGCCGTCGTCATCACATCGTCTACTTCCAGGAGTCCGTTCATCTTCTTCTCGGAGAAGAGATCGTCTTCATCATCATCAACATGACGCTTGAAGTTGGACAAGGTTCGGGATCGGGATCGGGATCATCGGAACGCATCGGAGGGTATAAATTGTTCATCTTCTCCCTGTTCTACGCTTTCGAGAATCTTTATGTTTTGTTAGTTCCTGCTTGCTATTTCATATGTTATCATGGGTATGTTTCGTATGCTCTGTTAAACTGTTTCGTCAGTTCTCTGCTATCTTTTTTTATTAAGAGATATATGCCATGTCTGTATGTTTCTGTGGTACAGTTACATTGTTTCATATGCTGCTGCATGTCTGTTTCAGTAGATTTGTTATGTTGTTTCATATGCAGTTCAGTGTTAGTTCTTGTTCCTTATATATATGATCATGTTTTATATATGTTTTATATGTCTCTTGTTCACATGTTCAATGTTGTTATGAACAAGTTTGATATCATGATCTTGCTTATAATAATCTTTTATATGTCATCATCATAATGTTATTTTACGGAATTAAAATGACATGGAAATTGCCTTATTTTCTAACAGCCGTTGCCCTTGTGCCACGACATCTCTTCTTGCCGCCAATGCCGCTGGCAGCTGGTGGCATGCCCATAGGCCTCATCTTCATCACGAAGTCGTCGGACATGTCATCGTCGAGGCCGTCGTCCTCGAAATCGGCGACGTCCAATTCGTCGAACTCATTGCCAAACCCGTTGCTGTCGTGGACAACTTGCTTCCCACCAGATGTGCTTGAGCTTGCTTCACCATTTGCTACGAGATCAATCTCACTCAATATTTGCTGGTAACGCTCTCTGTGGCATGAATATGATATATTGCATATGGTGCAGAGCGGCAAGCATGCGTAGGTGTTTGGCTCTACAATAGCGTAGAGGCAGGCGCAGACTAGCAAGCATGCATGTGGTGTTCGGCTCTACAACTGCGAAGAAGAAGGTAGCTGGCTTGCGCAAGCTGCAGGACAAGTGGACGATGCAGGCGCTATGGAAATATGTATGAGACACATTCTCATATGTAAGAAAACTTGTGTGTGTGTGTGTGTGTGTGTGTGGGTGGGTGGGGTGTGGGAGAGGGGGTATGTAGTGGAGGGCGATGGGGGCAAGATCTGATTTCTTGCTCACCATGCATTTGCGTGCTGCTACAACGTGCATTCCTCACTTTTTATAATTATATAGTATATATAAACCAGTTACTAGTGGTTGCCCGTTTCAAAGAATCACTCTAGCTAGAATGTTTGTCATTTAGCTTTGAGCTGTAGGCAATAATTAACTTTATATTTTGCTAGTATATATCACCATAAGGCAATGGTTTATGTATATGCTGTATTTAATGAGCACATTGAGCAAACAAATGTCTTTGATTTTAAACTTAAATAATTCTTTGTTATTTCATACATATTCCCAGAGTGCCTGCATCGTCTACTCGTCCTGCAGCTTGTGCAATTGAGAGGTACCTATCCAAATCCTAGCAGCACCGTCATGGCTTTCCTTGCAAACCAAACTCACCAAGTCAATGCCGTTTATGAAGCTGTGACAGGCAGTCCTGTACCAGTCCTCCCTGCCCTTGACACTAGCATTAATGACGTCCAAGGCGGGTCTGCTCACGTTTCCTATACGTGTGATTTCTAGTTCGGTCTCTCCGTTTCTCTAAAATACATGTGATGAATTTTTCTTTGTGTACGATGCCACATAATTAAGGATTGGGCAAATCTAGTCCAAGACGCTGTTAGGGAGATCAGTGAGAAGCTGCTCGCCATCATTGCGACGGAGTACATCCACCTCAGAGCAGTCTGCAAGCCATGGAGAAGCTGCTCCACTGCTAATCGTCCAACCTGGGAACCGTGTTTCTTTCCAAGTAACTCGTTGATGCTTCACAACAATGAGGATGACTATGATAATGCAACTACTGATCCTGGCATCACAATGTTGTGCTACTGGCTAATTTGTATTGCCCTCAAAAAACAGAGCTCATGATCGAGCTCCGGGATCAATTGCAGTTGCAGCAGCCCCTGCAAGCCATGGAGAAGCTGCTCCACTGCTAATCATCCAACCTGGGAACCGTGTTTCTTTCCAAGTAACTCGTTGATGCTTCACAACGATGAGGATGACTATGATAATGCAACTACTGATCCTGGCATCACAATGTTGTGCTACTGGCTAATTTGTATTGCCCTCAAAAAACAGAGCTCATGATCGAGCTCCGGGATCAATTGCAGTTGCAGCAGCCCCTGCAAGCCATGGAGGAGCTGCTCCACTGCTAATCGTCCAACCTTGGAACCGTGTTTCTTTCCAAGTAACTCGTTGATGCTTCACAACGATGAGGATGACTATGATAATGCAACTACTGATCCTGGCATCACAATGTTGTGCTACTGGCTAATTTGTATTGCCCTCAAAAAACAGAGCTCATGATCGAGCTCCGGGATCAATTGCAGTTGCAGCAGCCCCCAGCCCCTTCAGTGGACCGTACCGCCTAAGTATGCTTGTGTTGACCATTTCCATTCTGGCACCAGCCGCTACTTGACTAGGCTCACAGACCTTGCTACCAGAAGATCATCCCCGTCCAATCCAGTGGTAAATCCCAATAAGTCATTGTTTGGTCCTTTTTCACTCAGTGATATCTAATAAGACACCCGATTTGTCAAGGGGATTGAATTGGTGACTTACTCATTAAATGACTCTGGCACTGAACATTCCAAAAACGAGTACTATCAGATCGGGTGAATTAGGGAATAGACACAGGTCCGTTGGCATTTTAGCTTCTCTTCTCCTGTAAGGGACTATCTAAAAGAGAATTCAGGCCTCTTGGTGCTGAATATCAGAACAGGACAAACGAACCGGCCTCCGCGAAAATCTGACACATGTATATTGGAAGTAACACAAATCCCAAGATCAACACTAGTAGGCATTCAAAACACACACACGCACACACGGACACGCACACGCACACACGGACACGCACAACGCACATGCACACGCACACCCACACGCACACGCACACGCATACGCGCACGTACACGCGCACACGCACATGCGCCCACACACACAAAAAAAATATCTCTATAGGTTCTGCATTATAGCCGGCGGCAACCTTACCATGCTTCCAAATGCGTTTGCTAGTCATCCCCACTTTAACCCCACCAGCCATCACTTCTCTAACATGATTACCTCCATGCCAACCCAATGTCGTCCCTAGGCATACTTCTAAAAACATACATCAAGATATGGCCTTCCAAAATGGCCTAGTGATAAGGTCAACAATTGTGACACTCAAAGAATCTTTGGTAAGATGAAGGAAACAACCAAAAACCATGCCCTTTAGCATCGTTAGTGATGGAGATAAACTTCTGTGCATATTGATTATTTCCAACAGGAAAAAATTAGAAATTGTTTCAAGAAAATTGATCTACTTGTTGCCCTGAACTAGATAGAACATGGGACATATGAGAAATTAGTTTCTCTCTAGTGTGTCTGGTGCGTGGCTGCTCGCCACTTCGCCCCTTGTAACTCGTGTTCTCTCTTCCTCTTAATGAAAAACGGGCAAGACCCGATCGCGAAAAAAAAGAAATTAGGAAGTCAAGCTAATGCATCTTAGATGTATGGTTCGCACACAACATCAAAAATGAATTACAGCAGTGTTGCATATTTGGACTCTGTGATGGGCTCTTAAGTTGCCCGCTGCGGTAAATCCCCATGATTTACCGTAGCGGGCACTTTTTATTTATCGTGGCGGACATTTTTGCCCGCTGCCGTAAAACGATTTACCGCAGTTGGCAACTTAAGGTGTCCGCTGCGGTAAATAGGTACCGCACGGACTCCTTAAGTTGCCCACCATGCGGTAAATCGATTTACTGCAGCGGGCATCCTAAAAAGCTCGCCACGGTAAAAGGCCTCGGCCCAATGAGCCCAGGAGAGGCCCAATCTGGTCGCCACCTATAAAAAGCGAGCTTAGGGTTTCAGTGGCTCACTTCCACTCCCCTCACACTCTTTCCCCTCAGCGCCGTGGCTCCCCTCCCTTACTCTCTCTCCTCAGCGCCGCCCTCATTCACGAGCAGCCTAGCGCGAGGTGGATCCGCTCCTCTCTACCTAGAGCTCCCCTCCCCTCCCCCTCTCAGCACCGTGCATCCCCTCCCCACCTCTCTACCCGGAGCTCCCCTCCCGTCCCCTGGCCGCTGTGGCGCGAGGCGTGCGGCGGTGCTCTGGGCAACCACGACGGCGAGAGTCGCGAGGAGCATTGCGGCGCGAGTCGCAAGGAGCTCCCGCGACTCGCGCCGCCTCGAGGCAGCCATGGACCTCATACAACTCCAGGGTACCTCACGCGTCCCTCTCTTCAGTCACTCGTCCTTCTCTCCCCTCACTTGTCCATCTCTCCTATTCGCAGATCCGGCGGCGCCGCTCCTACTGGTGATGGATCCAGGGGTGGATCGACCGGATCTTGCCCTTCCTCCTCCCTGACCAGATCTGGTGGAGCAGCGGCGGGTGGGGATCGGGGCAGCCGTATCAAAGTCAAGCACGTCCATTGCCGGCGGGGTAGGGGGCTCTGGCTCTGACCCCCTCAGCTCTGGCTCCGACCCCTCAACTCTGGCTCCGGTGCGGTCTCGCGACGAGGAGGGGCGCCCCACATCTGGTGTACTCGACAGCGGCGCTCACGCGCACGGATCGGCGACGGTGGCACTGGAACCCTAGATGGGCTTGTCAGGCCCGTGGATGGGCTCGGCGGGCCTATCTAGGGTTTTGTTTCATTTTTTGGTTTTTTCGGAATTGTTTACTGCAGCGGGCATTCCTAGGTGCCCGCTGTGGTAAATCTCTTTCCGGCAGCGGGAACTGTGTCCAGCACGGTTGCATCTTGATTTACCGTGGTGTGGCATCCCCTTCTGAAAACATAAGCCTCAAGGTAAGGCCATCCAAAATTCCTTAGTGATAAGGTCAAACACTTGTGACATTCAAAGAATCCAGCTTAGATCTGCTTTGATTAAGAAAACAACCAAAAATCATGCTATTATGCACGGTTGGTGACAGAGCTAACTTTTGTGCGGATTGACTGTTGAAAACAGAAAATTACTCCAACACATCAATAATCCGTCGATTGTGTAAATGCAGTCTTACTTCGATTTGCCAAGGGTAAGGAGAATCAATGTCTCTAGATTACTGAACAAAAAAAGAAATTATCAGTCTACATGCATATAAGATATGTAGTCTGCAAATAGCTGCTATGAAAAAATCCAGCGGGATGCCCAAATACCCAAGTCTAAAATTGTTAGACTAAATGGATAGTTAAAGCATGTATTGAAGTGTCAAACAAAAGTCAACTGAGCAAATAAGTCCACTAAGATTGGTCTCCAGTTATTTTAACTTTGAATTCCCTATGGCTCATTTAGCTTTAGTTTATGATGAATATTACTTAAACAATCGTTCTGGAAGACATGTGTAAGCCCCAATTACATCCAAAATGCTGCATGAGAGAACATGCGGGTATTCTTGGAGACTGCATATGATCTAGTGGCACAGCGTTCCTTGGCCTTTAGCTCTCCTTTGTGATTATACTTGAGCCCAAACAAAGTGATATGGATCACACAACCGTCGTTGAAATCGTCACTGCGCAGCACATTCTCAAAGAAGGTGAATCTGCTGTCGCCCATGTATGTAAGAGAATTGGCCTTACCTCTTAAACTGAGCCAGTGCTTTGGGTCCTCCTCCTTTCACCGAACCAGCTTCTCCATGAGTATCTTGCACTCGGGCTGCTGCGTGGTGCTGGTGCTGAGGGAGGTGGCTGGGCAGCAGCACACCCATCCATGGTATTCGCGGTGTAACCCAACCCATGCATCCAGACCGTTGTCAAAGAAGGCTTGGCCTCTGAAGGGTAATAGCCATTCGCCAAGCTCCTTCCACATACCATTGCTGATGTCCAAGGTGTAGGTACTGATGCCCGTGGATATAAAAATGGTGCGCCCATCCGGATGCACCGCATAGGCGATTATGTCAATTCCATTGATGGGGGGTCGCCGTGGCGAGGGCACCTTATTCCAGCACCACTCCATTGATGGATCCCATGCCTCACGATCTGGAATGACTGTCTTCACCCACGACATGGCCTGCAAGGAGGATGACTCATCGGAGGGAACTGTTGTCAACGCATAAAGCGTTTCACCGACAGCCATGGCATTGCCCAAGTCATGGATCTTGTCTGGAACACGCGGGCCAGTGGTGATCGCAGCAGTCTTGGTGTCGTAGACCAAGGTTGGCGGTGCGCGGTCACCGCCGCTCCTGCACGGGTAGATGGAGACAAATATGTTAGTGCCCAAGGCGGTAAAGGCCATGGGGCCACGCGACGGCGACGCTATCCGAAGAGCAACGGGCTCAGGGAGCTCGTCCTCTCCTCCTGAATCTTGATCCAGGATGTCGTCGGCGTCAAGCTTGTGGATGCTGTAGCCGCCGTTCCAGTCATCCAACGCCAGATAGAGGTGCTTCTTCCGCTGAGAGGAGGACCTCAAGGTGCTCACCTTTGGGTAACCATCGTTCCCCCGCCGCCGCTTAGTAGATGAGGGGAAGGATGATCCCTGCATTGTGCCGCCCTCGGGAAGGGCAACAGATTTGGATGGACGCACCCTCTTCTTGCCTCAATCCGTCAGCAGGAAATATGCGGCGTCCGGGCCTTCATGGTCAACAACAATTTTAGTTTATAGAGCGAGCTGTGGAATTTGGATCTGAGTCGATCACGAAAGCAATAGAAAATCGGTCGGTACAGTACAGTACCTGGCAACGGCGGCGGCGCCGCCGGGAGTCTGTAATCGGAGTCGCCGGCGCGATTGGATCCGATCCGGAACCAACGACTACCACCAGGCCAACTGGTCACGCGTCCTCACCGTAGCGGGTTGCTCTGCTCGGGTTTCCTCCTCGCCGGCGTGTGCTCTAAGCACCCAGCCTTGGATTCCTGGCACGTATTATTGTCCCGCCGAGAATAAGAAAGGCAGCACACTTGGCCCTTTTTTCCCAGTGGAAAAAAGTCTATTTTATATATCCTATAAACTTCTGCTAGAAAAAATATTCATCCTTAAACTATGTCCTCCACGTTTCAACCTCTAAACGGTTCATTTTACCTCCTGCCCTGGTTAGAAGCATTTCTTAAAGGCCTCTTTTAGATCTTTGGAATTAATAAACTCACTATAATAACAAATTATAGTTTGGACACATATTTGAGGTTATATAATTTCTAGAACTTTACCACATCGAAGAGTACAAACATATTATGGTGATATATAGAATCTATTTCCCATCTTTCACCTATAAATTTAAATTAAGTATATATAGATTTTGAAAGGTCGTGAAATCTCATATTTCAAGTCAAATAGCCTAATTTCTTAATTAAATTCCAATTCCTCCAAATAAATGGATCCAAACGAGTCATAAAAATAAATCTATTAAACACTAGATAAGGTTGATAAAACCATGAAAATTATCTCTATGGTTCTAAAATTTCAAAGAAAACTGCTCTACAAACACTTATTCACAAATTTTACCATGGAGCAGCTTTTAGGTGCTCTCACATCACCACCATTTTTCCTAGAGAAGAGTTGCATGGAGCTAAAAAACATATAGTGGAGCAGTCCAAACAGGCAAACACACCATATTAAGATCTCATAAAACTATCTTCTAGAAACTAATTTACCTCTAGGAAATGAGGAACATATCCCCCAAAATCTAATTAAATATTCTACATATGAGATCCAACCATCATAAATGAATGTTGAATGCATTCATAGTGACTGCTTCTCGCCTTCCTATAATAGAAAGTACTCAAATTGAAATTGGACACCCATTTAGAATGTTTTAAAAAAATATATTATATTTTTTGGAGTTTTCCATTGTGCTAGAGCAAAATTCAATTTTTGGAAACTTCTAAAAATATTTCACTAGCTTCAAATATTTTTATTTTGGTTTCTCGTGTTCCCAGCAGTATCTAGTTTTTTGAAGTTTTTCAAAAAATTTAGATGCATATAGACATTTTCATGTTGTCGTGATGACAACCAATCAGCACAGCAGTGACCAAGACTATGGGAATGGCGGCCGCTGCTAGGATGAGGGTTTCCCTCCTCGCCTCTATGACATGTCGACCAAACGATGAAACATCTTGAAATATAAATATAATCCATAGAAAAGCTACGGTGCCAGACACCAATCTTTTTCCATAGACAACTTCCTCGACAGGCTGATTCTCTGAGCAGCTGAAGTAAAGTTGACTTAAATTAAAGTAAACTAGGTAAATACCCCACGTATTATCGTGGGTATTTTAAAGTGATATCTTATGAATGATAGGAACATGTAAAAATTTTGTGAGGAGTGGAGTATTAGGATGAAATTGCATGTAGTAGTGGAATGAGAAAAGATAAAACTTAAATCACTAAAAGGCATGATAGCCATATGTGTGATTAGATGGAGAATGGAGAGGCTATTATTAGCATGCTTGAGTTAATGACACATGGATAAACTACCTGATTTAGTGGGCCCCATGTGGTGACATGGCTTAAGGAGATGTAAGAAAAATAAGCTAGCTTTTTTTTTTTTATAAACAGAGAAATAAGCTAGTGGAGTTTTGTTTTATTAGAGTTATAGATTTGGTTGCACCAAATAGGTTCATAATAATATCAACCAGCTGCACAGGAGACTTACAAGTCTCGTTCTCAAAAAAGAAAACTTAAGTTCCCACGGATAGAATACGGGAATCTAATTCAAAAACCAATAATCCAAAATTATTTGTTGGTTCGATGGGAACTCACCCAAACCAGCAAAACAGGGCATATTGGTGGTAAAATGGATTCTTCTCGATGAGCTCTACAAAACCACGGTCCAGGTCGTCCAAACGGATTATGTTTCAAAACTAAAATTATGTATTGGTTCGATAGGAACTCATCCAACCTGCAAAATCTGAGATAACCAAAATCTTAAATTGTGCATTCTTGGACGCCCACAAGTTAAGATGTATCATGAGGCAAGAGCTCCTCAATATCCTTCTCCAAGATCTGAGATAACCAAAATCTTAAATTGTGATGAACACACTTTCCCGTGAACATGTTCCATCGTACCATCTTAATAAGGCTTAGTCCCTTGCAGCTTGCTTTTTGGTAGTGTTAGTGTGTATTATACGTTGGGGACCCCATTAATTTGTGTAGGCCTGATTACATAGCCAAAGAAGTTTGTGAGGTAGTGTTAGGGCCCTTTTGTCAGCCATAGAGCCTTTTTGGTTAATTCAAGCTCCACCAGGGAAAAATAATGTAAACCCCTTCCCACCCCTTCCCACCTCCCCTTTTATAAAGGGTGGGGGAAGATGGAGAGGGGGGTTGTTGCTTCCCACTCATTTTGGCTCTCCTTGTTATTCTCCGCTCCTATCTATATGTTTCGTTAGTGAACAAGGCAAATTATTAAATTTGACATTGATTCTTATCCTGGCTTCATTCCACTACAAAATTTTCCAAGCCAAAATTAGAGAATAGCCTCATTAATGAAGGCATTTGATTAGCATATAGATTTCTCTTAGTAGATCTTTGAATTCAACTTTAGTTTAGATTGGTTCATGAATAATTCTTTCAAACCATGAATATGCTCTCATAAACTAATCTTTTGAGATGACAGATTACCAAAAACTGAACTTTTAACATAGATAATACCCTTTTTGATTTAGGCATTTGATTAGGACTTAGATCTCTCTTGGTAGAACTTTGAATTCAACTTTAGTTTAGATTGGTTCATGGTGAAACCCACGTAGTGTGAATTCTTAGACGACTAATTGTTTCAAACCATCAATATGCTCTTGCAAACTAATCTTCTGAGATGTTCAGCCTGATATAAACAAGCTATCATGTGTTTTTTTTTTCTCTCGTTGATGTTATTTTCCAATTGTGTTATGCATTTTTTACTTCACCACAACGCCCATGCATAACACTAGCCATTTGATGGTGTGACCCGTATTGTATTTGATTGTGGTGTAAATCATTGTCGTTGCTAACAAAACTTTACACATAGACATATCATTAGGAACTTAAATCACAGAAAAAATAGGTCGGCACCAAAATGCATGGTTATTATGTGTGTAGCCCCGACTTTCGACTAAGTTGGGGCCATGACAAAAGAATGTTGGAAGCGACATAACTGAGCTATCAGAATGTTGGTGTCATCGTTGTCGATGGTGGTGGTGTTGATGATGTCGAACGTTGCCATGACAAAAGACGTCAGAAGGTCGAGAGCTATGACAAGGCGTTGAGGAAGTCTCATCGACATGCTCTGAGTAGCAGCTATTGATGATATTGTCAGAGATGGTGCGACCAGCCCTGAGTAGTCCATTGATGCTGCACCCAAATTTGCGTTATCGGTGGCGTTGTCGATGAGGGCTTGTCGTTGGGTTTCTACCAATAATAGTAACAAAAACATGAGATATTGAAAAATATACATCATGGAATATTCAACTAGAATAAAAATAGCGGACTTAGTTTCTAGAGGCTTAAGTGTATATGTCGTGACATTTGAGCTAGTTAAAACTCAAGATGGCAACGGGTACCCGAAACCCGAGTACCCGATTGGTTTTACCCGATAAGTAAGCGGGTATGGAAGGCATTTTGTACCCGTGGGTACGTTATTGGGTAAAATCTTGTACCCATCGGGTATGACGGGTACGGGTATGGAAGTGTACTACCCATACCAGCGTGCCCGCGGGTAGAAAATACCCGCACAAATAAGCATATAGTCTCTGCAATTTAACCCATATAAGCATATAGCCCATGAATTTGGCGCCCATATAAGCATATAGCCCATGAATTTGGCCCATATAAGCTGAATTTGGCCCATGTGAAGGCTAAAATCGGGTGTACTGTCGGGTACGGATTACCCGTCGGGTGCGGGTATGGAATGAATTCCTTACCCGTGTGCTTTCGTGGGTAACCCGACGGGTAAGACTTTGGCCTAGCGGGTATGGGTATGGGTGGGTAGTACCCATCGGGTACGTACCCGTTGCCATACTGAGTTAAAACCTCCCAAGCCTTATCTTAGTAGTTGGACATACGAACGTCGGTCTTGCATTGCCCTGTAGGTCACGTGCGCACTCCTATTTGCTTGTAATTGATATGTAACAAATCTCTGTGAGCTCGATGCTGGCGTCGTGTGAAGGACAACCTTACCTAGCAATTTCTTCTCGTGCCACGACTCGTCACGTCTGAATCGACTATGAGAGCCATATGGGGACGTGCCCTACCGACGACAAGGGGCGACAAGCTATCGACAAGTGGCATTGACGAGCCGATGGTGAGGAACGACGTCTTGTCAACAATGAGCGATCGATGAAGGCCTGCAAGCCTATGATGTGTGCCATGGCGTAGGGCCAATGTGGGATGATGACAAGTTAGACGATGCGAATGATGGGTTGGCGATGCATGGGTGATGAGCTGTTGACAAGAGTCGCCATAGAGCGTGGGACGCGATTGAGTTCCTGTCAATAATATTGCTCTAGATGTCCAGGATGGATATTGGAGCAAATTTTAGATACCTGTTGTAGTGATCGCCTTTGGGACTTAATTTTTCGCATAGTTCTAGGATTCTAGCTCCAATAGTTCTTGGAGCTGGTCATTGATAGCTCTAGAAATATTTGGAAATAGATCCATGAGTACAATAAAGACTTTTGATTAAGAAATGTTGTTAGTAGTTTGGACCAAATATAAATTTAAAAAATTTTCTGTATCATTCGAACTCAATCTAGAAGATCTGACAGGGATTTTGTTAAGGATTAAATAGTTTTTGTTAAAAAGTTTGCTAGTAATTTGGACTCTTTTGTCCAAGAACCAATTAAGGAAGGAGATCTAGCAAGATTTTTATGATTTTGTACTCTATTTTACAATTATTAATTAATTACTTAACTATTGTATATATTTTTACAGTTACAATTTAAGACTGAGATTTATTTAAGATCTTACCTCGTATATACGGTAACACTACCGGATCCACAGCTTTAACCCATATATGCCATCGGAAAAGAGATTGCCGATGGCAAAGTGACGTGGCCATCGGCAATCTCCCATCGGCAACCTTTCCATCGGAAAACATTTTTTTGCCGATGGGAAAAGAATAAGCCATCGGCAACCTTTTCCGATGGCCGTGGCCCCCATCGGCAATCCCTGCCACGTCAGCCGCCCCGCCGTCGGTCGACGGCGGGTTTGCCGATGGTTTACGCCACGTGGCCATCGGCAAACAACTATGTTTTCCGATGGCCACGGCCGTCGGCTTATTTTTTTTTTTTTTTTGTTTTAAGAAAATCATTTCCCGATTTTTTGCCGATGGCCGTGGCCATCGGCAAACTTTGGTCATTTTGCCGATGGCCTCGGCCATCGGCAAATCTGGTGTTCCACAGGCCAAATTCCCCCGGGTTTGCCGATGGCCGACCATCGGCAAACCGGGGAAATTTTTTTTCCCTTTTTTCCTGTTTTCTTCCATTCCCAAAGACATTTAATCACGAGCATGATATCACAAGCAATATAGAGAACATTCATCACATATATTCGCAATAATACGCCATTTCAAACATAATATAGCATCAAATCCATGTCCATGCATACAAATCCATATCACAAGTCCAAATGCATCCATACAAGTCCTACATTGTCCAAAATAAGGAATAGAAGCTACCTAGCTCGTGGCGCCGTCCCCTTGGGTCCCCGAGCCCCCAGAAGCATCCTCCCACGCAGGCCAACTCCCCTGCGGCTGCGGCTGGTGCTGCTGCTGCCACGAGTACTGCCAGTGGCCGAGCTGCTGAGGGAACTGAGACGGGCCGGGCTGCGGCTGCGCCGGCCACGAGTACCCCGGCTGCGTGGGGAACTGAGACGGCCCGGGCTGCCCCTGCGGCGGCCACGAGTACCCCTGCGTCGGTGGAGGTGTCGGGACGAACGGCTGCGTGAGGAGGCTCTGGAAAGGACCCCAACCGGGCTGTGGAGCAGGACCCTGTGGAGAAGCACCCGCTGGAGGGCTAGCACCTGGAGTTGGGTTCGAACCCTCCGACCGTAATGCACACAAAGACCAAGTGATGGAATTAGTACCTGCGGACTGGCATCACAAGCTAAAGCGATAGGCAATGTAGGGACTCACCGGACGAGGTGCCAGAAAAGGCGGCAGTGGAGGTACTGGTGGTGGAGCGAAGAAAGCGGCTGGAGGCTCACCCATTCCCATGGCACGCATGTGCTGGGACATCTGCGACCACGCCGTCTGGTAGTGCAGCGCAATCGAGGCCGCGTGCTCCTGATAGGCAAGCGCCATCTGCTTCTGGTTGGCTAGCACCTCCTGGACCGTGGCCTGCAATATTACACGAGCATGGTGGATTGTATTTGAAGGCAAGGTACATTATTTGTGAAACGGTCGAACGACGAATGAAACTCCACTTACCCGAAGACCCGCGATCGCTGCGCACCGCTCGGGCCGCCGAGGCGCTATGGGGACCCGCGGTGCGCCCCCACGCCGGTCTTCCTTGCGGATCTCGGTCGCGTCGGGACGGAGGACGGGTCAATGGCGCTGGGCCATATAGAACCGGCCGTGCTGCTTCCCTCCTCCCAACCTCATCACGAGCTTAGGGTCTATGGGCTCGGCGGTGACGTCGTAGGTGTCGCCATGGGCCTCTCGAGCTGCGGCGGCGTACTTGGTGAGCTTGTCGTACACGACCGGGCTGGTGTACTTCTCGGGCCCGTCCGAGGGCGCTTTCGCTGGGCCCTTGTGAGCAAGGGCCCACCCTATGTACTCGTTGATGGGCTGCCCGGGGTGGTGCTCCCTCTGCGAGGAAAACAGAAAACATGGTTACAAGTAGAGATATATGAAATCCGGCGCTATAAGAAATGGTTGAACACAAGCATACCCATGTTTCCATGAACTCGCTGAGGTTCTGGCTCCCCTAGTGGTGTGAGACCCCGGACCTCGCCATCTCTTCCAAGCGCTTCGCCCGACGTGCTCTGTGCTCCACGTACGCCGCCGGCGTTGCCACCCTCGACAATCGCACGCCGACGGTCGGCGTACTTGCCGCACCAGCCCGGAGGTGTCTCGCATGACATTCAAGTATTAGATCTTCCAGATAATGAGTTGAATGTGTCACATAAGGAATCACAGCGGATGTTTTCCTACTTATTTACCTGCATGTACTGCTCCTCGGTGAGGTCGGTCTCCGGCTCACATATCATCTCCCTGGCCTGGGTCTTATCCACCTTCATCCCCCCGAAGTTGGCGTAGTAGGAGATGACGGCCTGGGTGTGTGCCTCGTAGAACATGTCCTTGATCCGCAACTCGCACACCTTGTCCTGATGCCGGTCCGCCACATCGGGGTCCTGCCCCTCCGCCAACCTATAGTACAACTGCACACAGGCATCAAACATCATTCCATTGTTTGAGAAAAGTCCAACAAATGCGTAGTATTGAGATATGCGTTGCGATTGAAAGACTCACCCGGGCTCGCTTCTTGATCTTCTCAGCGAGGACTTCCCCATGTGCGTCCTTGATTAGGAAGTAGTATGGCCATTTGTCGGGCACGATCGTCCTCCCCTCGATGGTGACCAAGCCAGGGAAGTTTGCCTTAATCACTCGCCCCTCCGTGATCACATGTGGAGATGTCTGGGTTTTGACCATCCGACGTCACAACTTGCTCGAAACTTTTTGAAATTTTTACCACACACTACACATGCGATGCCAACACAACTCGTCAAGTTTCGTCAATTTTGGACTCCGTTTGGATTTAATAGAATTTTAAAACACTTTCCCGGCACGTCACTACCCATGTTACGAGGCCAACACGGTCGTACTTTCATGCGAGCTCCTGGATATGGCCTCAACTTATTCCGAGAATCATGAATATCATTTTTTGAATCAAAAGTCTGCATTATTTCATGTACCTGCAGTTCAAATTTAGAGTTGCGGGAAAAATTCAAAGAAACCAAAAAAATTCACGAAATATAGTTAAAAAGTTCAAAATTGTCCCAAACTTTGGAGGTGGGTTGTATGTGAGGTAGGAAGACACCAGGTAAAAAATGGGAAGGAAAAAACAAAAAAAAAAGGACTATTTGCCGATGGCCTTGGAAAGCCATCGGCAAAAAGGCTATGCCGATGGCCGGCCATCGGCAAATAAGGTGGGCCTGGCCGCTCCCCAGGCTGCCACGTGGCCAGTGTTGCCGTTGGCCGCGGCCATCGGCAAAAGGCATTGTTTGCCGATGGCCTAACGGCGGAAGCCATCGGCAAACTAGACGGCGTCGGCCGCCGTCCGGTTCCGGCGAAGTTTGCCGATGGGACTTATATGCCGATGGCTCGGCCATCGGCAAATAGTGGCTCTGCCGTTAGCTTTTTGTTGCCGATGGCCGAGCCATCGGCAAAAAAGTTGTATGCCGATGGCATTTGTTCGCCGATGGCCCGGCCATCGGCAATAATCTATTTGCCGATGGCTCTACTTTGCCATCGGCAAATCGTGTTTTTGCCGATGGCAGATTCCTCGGCCATCGGCAACTTCCTGGCCGTCGGAAAAAACTGGCTCTCCGGTAGTGAACAGAGTAACGCGACAGGGCCCTTCAGTCTTTGTTGTGGTCAAAACCATTATGTTGGACTTTTGTTAAATTTAGAACATCTCCAAGAGATTAGCCAAATTGTTTTATAAAGCTATTAAATGAAAATATCTCTACTAGACTCTATAAATGACTCTCTAAATTTAAAAACTCTCCATCTCATCTCCTTCGCTTTCTGCTTTTGATAGCAATCTCAGTCTGTTGGAGTACGCCAATCTATATTTTATACAAATTAAAAAAGTAAACGAACTAGAAGATACGCAGTTTGAATGTCGTGGACCACATTGTTATCATCGGGTCAGCGCTCGCCATACCAGGATCCGCTCGACTACCTCGCCGGCGGCACCTCCACGTAGCAGATGCACCAACAGACAACAAATTGGGTGTCGATATAGATAGTGGGGATGGAGAGGAGACTCTTGTAACATTAAAGCAAGTCGGAGATCTCCAATTGCGTTGTGCATATACGCCATGGCTGGCAAATCCACATCTCGGGAGGCTATGCACACCAATAGTGCATATGTAGATATGCATTGTCCCAAAATTTGATATTCAAACTTATTTTGTAAAATTCATATGAAAATAGCAAATTTAATTCGCATATATGCACTAAAGGACAGAATTCCTAGAATTTTATCCTCTAGTGCATATGCAAGTGAAAAATCTTATTTGCATATCAATTTTTACCAAATGAGTTTGAATCTGTAATTTTGTGACAATGTACATCTATAGATGCACTATTGATGTACATAGTTTTAAATTTTTTGAAAACTTGAAATTATGATTTTGAAAAGAGTTTTCATGATTGCATAAAAATATGGTTTACACCGAATATTTTGCCCTTATTTTTAGCAGAGTTCTAGGATTCTAGCTCCAATAGTTCTTGGAGCTGGTCATTGGTAGCTCTAGAAATATTTGGATATAGATTCATGAGTACAATAAAGCCATTTGATTAAGAAATTTTATTAGTAATTTGGACTAAATATAAATTTAAACTATTTTATTTATCGTCCAAACTCAATCTAGAAGATCTGGCGGGGATTTTTATTAAGGATTAAATAGTTCTTGTCAAAAACTTTTGCTTGTAGTTTAGACTATTTTGTCCAAGAAGCATTTAAGGAAAGAGATCCGGTAAGATTTGTGCAATTTTATCTTCTACTTTTAAATTATTTATTAATTACTTAACTATTGTATATATTTTTACAATTACAATTAAGGCTGAGATTCATTTAAGATCTTACCTCCTATCAATGCCTTTCAGCCTTTGTTATGGTCAAAACCATTCTGTTAGATTTAGAGCATCTCTAAAAGATTAGCCAAATTCCTTGTTCTATAAGGCTATTAATTAAAGGAGGAAAAACATCTCAAACAGAGTCTTTTAGATAGTCAATCTCACTAGCCATGAGTCTATTGGAGTACTCTAATATTTTCTTATCAAATCTATTTTACAGAGTAGCTAGATCAGTAAATTTGGCTAGTATCTTTGCCTTTATCTCTTAGAGATGCTCTTATATAATATATAATTTATTAATCCTAATCTCATACAAAGCTAAGACCCGCTATCTAATTCTCTAGCACCTATGTACGCCACATCATTCTCCACACATTCATCTCCACCCCATTGCATGGCAGTTTTCAGCTTATAGAGTGGATGTGAACTGCATTTTTTCTGTATTGCAAATTAAAAAAGTAAACGAACTAGAAGATACATAGTTTGAATATCGTGGACCACATTGTTATCACCAGGTCAGCACTTGCCATACCAGGATCCGCTCGACTGCCTAGCCGGCCGCACCTCCACTCAGCAGATGCACCAACAGACAACAAATTGGGTGCCGATATAGATAGTGGGGATGGAGACTCTCGTGACATTAAAGTTGGTCGGAGATCTCCAATTGCGTCGTGCATGTACGCCAAGGCTGGCGAATCCACATCTCGGGAGGCTCCTCAGTCAGTCAGGAGCGGCGGCGACGACGGGTGAGTCCGGCCACCGTAGACCTCAATTCTTTCAATCGGGAGGCTCCTCCGTCAGGAGCAGCGGCGACTATGGGTGAGTCCGGCCGCTGCAAACCGCAATTCTTTCAATCAAGAAACTGAAGCTAACGACAGCACACAAGGGACAAGCAAACCCAGCAAGGCAGGAATTAATGACAGGCCAATTACAGATTACAAGGATGAACACACCTGCCATCTTTGAAGCCGCGCACATGCATTGTGATCTGGGCTTTTCCCCTCGCACTCTCGCTGCATTGCGCACGCGTCTTCACCCGGAAAAACTTCGCTTTTCCCTCTCTCGACTGTGTTGCTTCCCAGAGGTTGATCTTGGACAGAAACCGGCCACTGCAGCAGGTACGGAAGTTTTCTTAGCTTTGGGCCCGGGTGCTTCCCAGGTGGATTGGGTTGCTTCAATGGAACTGATCTTGTATGTTTTTGATATATAGGGGAAGACATGGACGGGGACACCTTTCTAACAGGGCTGTGTGTGCTCACCATCCACGACGACCGCGTCTGCCTCAAGATCAAAGTTTGGTTAAAGCCTTTTTTTTTCCTTTGGTGGCAATTCAATACAATCTGAACTTTGAAAGAGAAATATGAAAAGGACAAGAGAGTCACCATTAAATTCTAGTGATAAATTGTTCAACAGAATTTGTTGCTTGTTGCTACAAACTATTTTTGTACTTTTCCGTTAAATCTTTTTGTTTGCTCTTCATTGTTCTCTTAAGATGCAAAAATTTCACCACAACTCTTGGCTTATTGTGATTATTAACCTTTGAATATAATATCTTATTCTTTCCATAAGCCTATTTTTTTGTGTGTCAAATTATATAGAATCATCTTAATTTTGAAATACAAATACAACAAACTGTAGACAATTTTACTAGAAATATAATGGGACAAAGAGAGTAACCAAGCAAACCTTTCTGATATCACAATTGGGAAAAGACTACGAGTTGTTGCTATCATGTCTCTTTATCTTTACTTATTAACTGTGTTGTTTTTTCAAGATATAATTTTGCACATTACTTTTGTTGCTCCAGTTTTTAATACTTTTTATGCTTATTTCTACTTTGTGCTTAGAGATTAGCATCCCTGAAGAGAATTTATATTGTTTCATCTAAATACTAAATGCTAGGCTAAACAACTATTTACGTTGAGACTTGTAGTTCACAACGCATCACTTGCATGCTAATAATCGTCTAAATTGATTTTTACATGTATAATGAAAAAATTTGAAAGATGCTCCTATATCATTGTCGATGATTAAATTTTATGCTAGATGAGAACAATGCAGTCTACTAATTACACAGGCAGAAATTTGACAGGTAATGCACATAACAACAAATCACGTACATCCATGATGAAGTATTAGAGAGTTTTCAGCTTTACATATTCATGCTAGAAGACCATTGAATCTTCTAGCAATGCATATCTAGTCTCAAAACCCTATCTTATCTACTGAAGCCACATTTACCCACTTGAACGTGTGTATGATAGAACTGGAGTTGCATTTTAGTTGTATGCATCATAATATTGTGCAAAAAAAATTACTCGACACTAGAAAACAACAGCAAAAATCCACGCTATACACATCAACGCTAGGGATTGATACTTGACTCCAGTGAGGTTATAGACATGTTTGCCAATTGCTCTTGCACTTAGTGACAAGATCTTTCACTGAGGAGATGTTCTCCATGCGACAACTTCTAGGATGGATATTGGAGAAAATTTTAGATACACTGTTGTAGTGATCCGTACTTTGCCTTTGAGCTATAGGACCTATTTTTAGCATAGTTCTAGGCTTCGAGCTCCAATATTTCTTGGAGTTGGTCATTCATAGCTCTAGAATCTATGGAGCTAGAGCTATGGGTACAATGAAGACACTCGATTGAAAAACTTTGTTAGTAATTTGTTTTAAATATGCATTTAGACTATGTTATTTATCCTAGAACCTAATACGGATGACTTGGTAGGGAATTTGTTAAGGACTAAATAGTTCTTATTAGGAATTTTATTAGTAATTTGGACTATTTTGTCCAAAAACCAACTAACGAAGGAGATGTAGCTGGATTTCTATGATTTCATTTTTTAATTATTTATTAATTACTTAACTATTTTATATGTGTTATTAAAAAATAAAGGTTGAGATTTATTAAGATCTTATCTCCTATAGGGTAATGGAGTCCTGCACCAACGCCCTTCAGTCTTTTGTTACCAAAGTAAATATGCATTTTAAAAAAAATTATTTATCCTACAAACTAATACGGATGACCTAGTGGGGATCCTATCAAGGATAAAATAGTTCTTGTTACAAATTTTTGTTAGTAATTTACACTATTTTGAAGCAATTAATAAAGGAGATCTAGTGGGATTTCTTTGATTTTGTTCTTTTATTTTAAAATTATTTGTTAATTACTTAACTATTTTATATATTTAAAAAATAAAGGCTGAGATTTATTAAGGTCTTACCTCCTATACGGTAATGAAGTCCCGCACCTAGGCCCATTGGTCTTCTGTGATCAGACTAAATATGAATTTAAAAATTTTTATTTATCTTACAAGCTAATAGCGGACCCAGCGGGGATATTTTTAAGGACAAAATAGTTCTTGTTAGAAAGTTTCTTAATAATTTTGACTATGTTGTTTAAGAAGAAATTAACAAAGAAGATCTAGTGAGATTTCTGTGATTTTTATTTTTTATTTCATATTATTTATTAATTACTTAACTATTTTATATATTTTAAAAATTAAAGGGTAAGATTTTATTGAGATCTTAATGGAGTCCAGCACCAAAGCCCTTTAATCTTTTGTGATCGAGTAAATATGTGTTTATATAATTTTATTTATCGACAAACTAATCCGATGACCTCATCAGGATTTTGTTAAGGACGAAATAGTTCTTGTTAAAAATTTTGTTAGTAATTTGGACTATTTTGAAGTAATTAACAAAGCAGATCTAGTTGGATTTCTTTGACTTTGTTCGATTATTATTAAACTATTATTAATTACTTAAGTATTTTATATATTTTAAAATTAAAGGCTAGCACACGCCTTTGATACTCTCTCCGAGCTCTCTTACTGTCGTGTTCTACGTTGGAACCTCCAATGATGGCGTATATGTGTCCATTTGAGGGCATCGCATTTGCAGGTGCTACTATGTGTACAATCTGCAACTCCTTAGAGGTTTCCTGCTTTGCCGCTTGCTGCTGCTGATGCGGCCGATTCTCAGTACCTGCTGAGGAGGAAGCGACCGCCGAAACAGCCATGGGCTGGGAGATCATTGGCTGCTGATATTGCTGGTAATGTGTATTTGGCAGGCTCCCCCAAGAGGCTTGCGCATTTTGGACCAAGTATGGATGCACCGGCGGTCTAGACTGAAACGCCGCGAACTGGTGAGGGAAAGTATATTGCTGGGCCGGGGTCGTATGGAACACATGCTTTGCAGGATCGGACTTCCCTAAAGCGTCATCTCTTTCTTTCTGCTCTTTAGCCTGCTGCGTGTATTTGCAGTCCCTGGTGAAATGTCCCTTGTTCTCGCCACATACGCAACAGTATGGCGTTTTCGGGGCACCTCCATTGCGTCCTCGACCACGTCCGCCTCTAAACCCCCTGCCTCCCCGATTCTGCTGGCCTCCACCTCTGTTCTCGTGCGATAGGCCGTCGTTCTGTTTCGGGGGCGCCGGGTTGGGCGACTCTTCCTGGAGGTTGTTGACATAACCTTGATTCTGGCCCCACTTCTGCTGACTCGGCTGGTTCTGTTTCGGGGTGTTTTGCTTTAGGCTATTTCTTGACACCTTGCGCTTCTGCAAGTCTTCTTCTGACATGGCGAACTTTCGCATCTCATCGAACAACTGCTTCACAGTTTTAGGTACCTCCCTGGTTAGTACTTCAGCACAGGGTCCGATTTTGAGGCCCCTGATTGCCGCAGCAATGACCGTGTCATCGGACACATTCGGGACCTGCGCCCTCATCTGGATGATACGTTCCAGATACTTGGCCATGGGCTCGTCATCTGGCTGATACAAGGTGAGCAAATCCATGACGGTTTTCTTGTCGGTCTGAAGCCCCTGGAACGTTGCCAACAGCTCTTCTTTTGCCTGCCGCCATGACCGGATGGACAATGGCCGCAGGGACATGTACCAGTCGTGCGCCACGTCTTGCATTGCCAAAATCAAAGTTTTGGCTAACAGCCTCTCATTACCTCCTGCTGAATAGATTGCGGCCTCGTAGCTTGATATGAATCTTCTTGGGTTGGATCGTCCATTGAAATGCGGGATTTTAGGCTTGTACCCCGATGGCCACGGGTACTTCTGCAGTTCTGGTGACAGGGGCGACGTCATGTCGATCGCATCCGCAGTCCCCATGCTCGGTATCGTGCCCAGATATCTGACTTCACTTTCAGTTTCGGCTCTTGCTCCGAGGGCCTGGATCTCCCGCTGCAGTCTTTCTGCCTCTCTAGCGGCATTCTCAACTGCTACGTGGGTTGCTGACACCCTGTTCCTTGCTTCAATGTCGCTCTGCAGCTGATCACGGTATGCCTTTAATTCTTCGATTCTGGTCGTGTGCTCATCCAGCAACTTCAGGAGCCTGGAATTCTGCAACGTCAGCCCGTCTATCGCATTCGCGTCCTGCGGCACTGGGTCGGCCTCACCCTCACCCGAAGCTCCTGCCGCGGCGACCTCTTCGGCCAGCGGATCCTCCGCCCCGTCAACCACCCCGGCAGCGATGTCCTCGGCGGGCCGTATCGCGCGATGCGGGACCAGGGACCAGCGCCGCTCGCCCCCGGAGCGATGGTCTCGGGGCGCGACGGATCCGGGCTTGCTGTAGCCGCAGGAGCGGTTTCGTCCACGGTTGGCATCTGCTTCCTCAGGACTGAACCTCTTGCTTTTCCCTTTGGTGGCATGACAAGTCCGTGCAACAACCACGGTGGGCGCCAATGTTGTTTCTACCCCGGGGGGTTACATCCCCCGGTGGGCCGAAACGGAAACTACGAAAGTACAAGACGAAAAGAACAAGCACCAACCTTATATTTCTTGTCCTCCGGCCAAAACGCACGGAGCCCAGCCCCCTTACAAAGTCCCATCAGGGGTGTATTTATAGGAAATCGTGTTGCGTACTTGACCGAAGTGCCCCTAACAATTCTACCTTCAACTCACACGGAGAGCCGACCAAGGGCAAACAAGTAAATGGCCCAAGGGGCCCACCTTTGTCGGCCAACCACCGACCGATGCTCATCCAGGTCAGCCTCCAGCTAAGCTGCCGGATGCGCTCCCGGTCACAAAACCGAAGGCGCAACCCAGCCCGCGTTATCGGCAGGTCCCGGCGGCGCTGGGTGTCGGTGCCGGATGCACGCCGAGCCCGCGCTATCGGCGACTCCCGGCGGGCGCCGGGTGTTGGCGCCGGAAGCGCACCGAGCCCGCACTATCGGCGACTCCCGACAGGCGCCGGGTGCTGGCGCCGGATGCGCGCCGAGCCCACGCTATCGGCGGGCGCGGGTATTGGCGCCGGATACGCGCCGGGGCCGCGCTATCGGTGACTCCCGACAGGCGCCGGATGCGCGCCGAGCCCACGCTATCGGCGACTCCCGACAGGCGCCGGATGCGCGCCGGGGCCGCGCTATCGGCGACTCTCGACAGGCGCCGGGTGCTGGCGCCGGATGCGCGCTGAGCCCACGCTATCGGTCTTGCCTGCAAACAAAAAACACAAGCAGCGCGCGTTATCGCGGGGGACGGGGTGGCCAATTCCGCCCCTGCCCCCAACAGTAGCCCTCCGGCGACGTCCGGAAGAGCTTGTCACTTCCGGGCGGTGCCGGTCTCATCACGCCGCGCCGAATGTGCCAGCGCCGCCCCCTAGGATGAGGAGACAGTGTCCCCTTTTTTTTACTTCGATTCGCGTGAAGCGACGCATCCGCTCTCTCACGGCCGCCCCCCTCCTATAAAAGGCAGAGGCGTGAGAAGAGGCGAGCACTTGGCCTCTCCTCGTCTGCCGTTGACGCATCCGTGGGTCCTCTTCCGGTCTCTGAATCCGGGATACATCCATCCCATTCGGTAAGGTTCTAATTTTACACTTTCGCTTATTTTGCGTTCGTTGAGCTTCCGGGGTTGTGGGTCGCGGTTTAGGGATGGGGAATTTGATCACTTTCGGCGTTTTGAGCGCGGTTCTGTTTTTCTTTTTAGCTCGGAAGCTCGGATCCCCCGCTGTCACGAGAGCCTAATATGTCCGAGAGCTCTTCGTCTGGGAATTCAAAGGGAACGGCCAGCGGATCTGGGTCTTCATCTTGGCAATTCCGGGGTTTCAACTTCTTCTTCCGAATCGGCCTCTAAACCCATCCGACCGGATCGAAATCATGGCGCATGCTTCTGAAGCCAATCTTGAGGCCCGCGAATTTGTGGAACCCATTCGGGCTTTAGCCCCTGCCGAAGTTGCACCCGTCTTGGCTCCAGCCGCTGGCGAAACTGCGAGCGGCCAAGGAAGTGCCGGAACGGAATATGAAGAATATGCCGATTCGGCCGCGGACGAGGGTGCGGAGGGGAGCTCGGTGGCTACAGCGATGAAAGGGGAGGGAAGTGCCGAATCCGGCCCGGCCCGAAAAAGTCGCCGGGTCAAGATTGAAGGACACACCGGCATCATCTACCGCTCCAAGGTTGATGAAGCCCGGCTCAACTACTTTCAGCGTAGCGGGCTTCTCAGCGCATTCGAGCGTGAAAGGAGCCGTGCTCCGGGGGACGAAACCACCCTGAACCCGCAACCATATGAGGCGGTCGTCTTCCGGGACTTCTTTACGGCGGGACTGAGATTCCCGTTGGTTCCGTTTTTCGGATCTGTTCTGGAGCGGTATCGCCTGCAAATCCATCATTTAACACCGAATGCGATCGCACGGCTCAGTATATATGCTGTGGCCATGAAGATGATGGGCCGAGAGCTTAGCGTTGCCAACTTTGTTAAATTGCACAACACCCACTTCCATTCTAAAGTCGGCCGTGTTGGGGGACGGCCAAACATTCGTGCCGAATATGGCTCCTACAATTTCGTGCCTGCCCCAGGACAAGGCCGGAACTGTCTAGTGCCCACCTTCAAGGAGAAATGGGATGAGTGGGTTAAACATTGGTTCTATATTCGAGTTGCTTCGGATGAAGAGGTGGAAGCCGCGCAGCGAGTAGGGCGCCGCCGAGCTAACTCCCTGGTGTCCCTTATGACTCCTATGATCGGGGAGACGCATCCGGCTCGCGTCGCTTTCGGGCCGGCTGATGATGCCGCCACGGAGGCGTACGCCCTCACTGCCCGTCAGCAGACTAGCCGTGACTTGGCCGAGGAAATGATAGCATTGGACGAATGGCCGCTGAGTGAGTCCATGACCATCGAGCCTATAAAGAACATCGACGGCTATCGGGGTCCTGATTGGATTCTCCAGTGCCCGGAACACTTCAAATCGGACGCTGAATTTGTCGAAGCGTTGGAGAAAATGGCCACGCGCTTGTGCGGGCCGTATGGCGACAGGGAGCACAAGAAGAAACTGCGCAAGCTGGGAGATTCGCCCCGAAAGAACCGCATATTGGATTGCATGGGCATTCCGTATTAGGAAAGGCCCGTCCCAGTTCCCAGGCCGAAGAAAGCCAGACGCGCTGCCACTATCGGCGTAACGGAGGCTGACGCCCCGAGCGGCTCCGGCTCAGGGGCTCCTCCGCCAGCTGCAATTTTGCGCCCTGCTCTGGCCGCGCCCATTCGTGTTGCTAGCACGGCTGCTGCTGAAAAGAGGAAACGTGCTATGCAGAACCGGCGGCAACCCGCATCCGAGCCCCGCGATGTTCAGGTATGCCGCGAAATGGCTGGGCGGCTGTGGACTAAACCGCTGAAACGCAGCGCTAAATTCTCCTTGGACTTCCTGGGGGTCCCTGATGCCTTGCCTGCCAAAATGGTAGAGCTTGCAGCACGTTGCATATGTGTGCGAACCCTCCAAATTCGCTCTCTATTGATTTAGGGCTAACAAATATGTTTAATTTGTGTGCTGCAGGCTTCCCAGGACAAAACTGGTGGCTCTAGCTCGATGGCTGGACAACGCAAGCGGGTTTCGGATCCGTGCCGCCTGCCGCCGAAACCGTAGCCGACGCTGAGCTCCCTTGGCGTCAGCTTTAAGAGGCCGGCTGGCGCCGCCGAGGATGTTTTTGATATGTCAAAAATGCATAAGGCAGCGGGTGCGCCGGCGGCCGCCAATGTGCCCGCTTCAATGCCGCCGCCTGCTATCCCCGAATCCACTCGCACACTTTCGTCCTCTGTGACCAGGAAAGCTGGTAAGTCCCGATTTCATCGCGAGCAAAGTCGCATGACCCCCAAAACCGCCGCATGCGCCCTTTTTGGACACGGCAAACTCTCCTTAGAGTGAGCCCCAAATGAGTGTGACCACATGCGCGTGTATTCGGGGTGCTCATCTCTCGAGGAGATGAGAACTTGCTCGTGCTCTAGGGGCGGCCTCAGACGCCCGCTTAATCACGGGGGTGGACTGCCATGCCAGCGGCGTGCTGCCGCCCGCGGAAGGCATTGCATTCGCGGAACAGTGCAGCACGGCCTTTTCGGCTACCACCACCGAAAGGGACCTGGCAAAAGTGGACCGCCTAGAGCTCCTGTCAGCCATCAACTTCCACGCCATTTCTGTGAGTTTACGACCTCGAATGTTCATTTTCCTTTCCATTTCGGGCCGTTGAGTACTGATTCGCTTTCGCCATGCAGCAATCCATCATAAGCGCTGTACTTGCCAAGCAAGACTGCGCCACGGTCGCATTCGTTGAGTCCAAGCTCACCGAAAGTGAGGCCGAGGTGCAAAGGCTGAATGGAGAACTGGCCCAGGTGCGCGCCGAGCTTGGCCGGGAGAAAGTGGCGCGGGAAAAGGCCGAAGCTGATGCCCGCACCGCCCGGACCGAGCACAACACTCAGACCGAGCTCCAGAAATCTGCCCACCGCCAAGCGCTTAATGAACTCGGCCAGATTGCCGAAATATTCGCGCACCTGGTTGGTGGAGTTGGCGACGAAGTGGTCGAGCCCACCATCGGAGAGGATACCAGTGTCTTTGACTACGCCAGGTTCCTGAAGACTGGGCTTGCCGCTTTGGAGGGCCAGATGGAGCTCGAGCGCCGTTGGGCTGCCCTCGAAACCATCCGCGCCTTATGCAAAACGCTAAAGGACGCGGGCTGTCCACACGCGGAAGCGCTGCCGGCCCCTGATGACGTGGATCGCTTTTGGGTTCCGGATGGTGATGCGCACGAAACTGCGGTAAGGTTTTTCAGTGGCTTCTGGAGCTCTGGCGGCCGCAATCTGAGCCTGCTACTCGCGGCCCTGAGTCGGGCTGAGGTAAATAAAAACCGCCGAATCTGTTAGCTCTTTGCTAGGCGCAATCGGGGATTTAGTGTTTGACCCAACCGATTTCGTGTTTTTTTTCCAGGGAGATGAGAAAGAGGAAGCCGTCATTTGCGACCGGGTTATGGCCTATATCGCGGCCAGAGACGAGCGCGAAGCGGCCGCAGCAGCTAGCACTCCGTCGTCCAACACGCTGCGGTCCCCGGAGCTGACCCATGTACCCGAAAGCGCGACACAGGGAAATCCTGCCGGAGCCGGTATCTCCTCCGTGATGGCGTCCACCGAAACTGCCGTGCCTCAGCCCCGGACTCCTGCCGACGAAACTGCTGCTGATGCCTGAACTTTGCTTTTCTTATCAAAAACTTAAGCCTTTCGTACTTGGTCCTGCGTGACCGTGGATGTGGCCCTGCGTGGCCGGGGTTCGCGAAACCCTTGGACAGTTAAGTACAATCGTGGCATGCTTGCCGTATGCAAGCGTAACTTAGTTATTCGCCTGTTTTTCTACGCTTTTGTGTTGTCGTTTTTGTGAAGGCTGGGTGCACATTCGTTTTTAACCCGGTAGTGGTAGAGCGCCACCCCCGAATTTGATCGGTGGAGGGCGCATTCGGCGAAAAAAATTTTAGTAAGCCCTCCGGCGTTTGCTTGGAGTCTTAAAGCGCCGCCCTCCCCCCCCGAATTTGATCGGTGGAGGGCGCACTCGGCGGAAAAATTTTTAGTAAGCCCTCCGGCGTTTGCTTGGAGTCTTAAAGCGCCGCCCCTCCCCCCGAATTTGATCGGTGGATGGCGCACTCGGCGGAAAAATTTTTAGTAAGCCCTCCATCGTTTGCTTGGAGTCTTAAAGCGCCCCCGAATTTGATCGGTGGAGGGCGCACTCGGCGGAAAAATTTTTAGTAAGCCTTCTAGCGTTTGCTTGGAGTCTTAAAGCGCCCCCCCCTGAATTTGATCGGTGGAGGGCGCACTTGGCGGAAAAATTTTTAGTAAGCCCTCCAGCGTTTGCTTTCACTTAGAAATTTTTCTTGATTATTACAAGTTACTTCTGTGATTCGCACAGCCACTGAATGGAACTTTGCATGGCTTTATTGGCTAGAGTCAGTTTATTCCTATCTCGAAGGGGTGTGGTGTAATTGAAGGCGCCCATATGGGTGTGCTGGTGCCCTTTCTTGTTTACAGGGAGTTGGAGCTCTAACCCGTAACAGATGGCGAAGCCCCGCGCCTTATATGTGCCCCGCGGTTGCTGCGGGCCAAACTCCCTAATCTGGGCTAGTCGGCGTGAAGAAGCTGGGTCTTCCAGTCATTCTTGGCGATACTGAGGCACGCGATATTGCGCATCTCTGCTATTGCGTGCTTGCTGCTTTTGCTTAGATAGTCGAGTTGACCCTGGCTGCGCATCTGTGCTCAGCCCTCTCAACCAAAACGGGAAGACTAGCGCTGACTCCCTTCCTGACTCCTCTCATTCCTAATGATCTTAATTTTTAGGAGTGATGATTAGATTGCGACTGTCATAGGTTTACATGAATGGGAAGGTTGTGTGTATATATAGTATTGCACTGGCTATTGTGCTTTTAAACGCCTTCCTGCCTGCAATTACAGAATCATACTTTTGTTAGGTGAACCATAAGTGCACCCGGTTGAAAACTGGGCTGGTTGATCTATATAACCCGCTCCTGCCCCTCGGCTATCTTCATGAATGTAGGAGCGCTAGTTTTGGCTTTGCCACCTGCTGATGGAGTTTATAGCACAGGGTGAGGATGGGAGGTTTCAGGATTGACGATATCGTCGGACCAAATGCAGCATCCACTTACCGGCCCTTACTAACCACATTAAGCATGGGCATTTGGCCCTTCCGTCAGTTGTGGGTGTCATATTTGGGTGGTGTGCACCCGATCATGGTGCAGTATAGCCCTCCTTTCGGGAGTCCGAGGGACTTCGCCCACACATATGCTCGAGGTGTTGCTCGATATAGTGGGTGTGTTGGTCTTGATTGCGGTACTAAGTCCATGAACCGCTACCGGTGTAATTATTTAACCAGAATATGATGAATAAGAAGTTGACTGCGAGGGCTCATATGGCCTGTTGGTCACGTCTTTTCGTGAATGTTATTTTCGGGATGTGTGCTGCTTTTTTCGCGACGCACCTGCAGCGTTCTTTGCACGCATTCAGCTGTTTGCTGTGTTCGTGCCGCTTCAGCGTTTTGCTGAACTCGCCGACAGCGCTTTTTTGCGCGCATTCAGCTATTTGCTGTGTTCGTGACGCTTCGGCGTTTTGCCGAGCTCACTAGCCGTTTTTGGCTTTTGGTTGCTTGCAACCTGACAAAGACTGCTCCGAATAGGGACAGTGGCACATATGCCATTGTCTTTTTCGGATTGGAAAAAGTAGTACGTATCCTCGCTTTAGGGGAAGCGTGAATTAAAAAGCATTGAACAGGGGTACATAGGGACGCCTCATTAAAAAACCTCACACCTCCGAAAAGGTTTCCCCTGTGAGGAAAAAAAGCGCGCCCCCCGAATTGTAAAGCAAATGTTCATGAACTGAAAAGAAAATTACAACCCCTGTGAGGCAATCTCATGGATAGAAACGACGTAAGTTGTCGGCATTCCAGGTATGGCTGGACTCAGCGCCATCATCATTCACCAGCGTGTAGACCCCTGCTTTTACCATTCTCGAGATGATGTATGGCCCGTACCACTGCGACTGCAGTTTGCCTTGCTTGTCGGGTTGCCGAATGAGCACCATATCTCCGGGGTTGATGACTTGCCTCAGCACTCTTTTATCTCTCCATGCCTTTGTTTCCTGATGGTACTTGTCGAGGTTTTCCGCCGCCTGATGCCTCAACGAGTCAACCGCTTCGAGCTAGATGTATCGCTGTTCTGGCGTAGTGGCCATGATTTCGGTTCGGAAAGATCCCAACTGCACCTCTTCTGGTGTAATGGCCTCTTCCCCAAAGAGAAGTCTGAAAGGCGTGAAACCAGTTGCGCGGGACTTGGATATGTTGTGCCCCCAGACCGTAGCGGTTAACTCTTGAGCCCATTTGCCTTTCTTCTCTGTGCTTTCGAGGGTCTTTGATATGGCGGTGAAAATGTCCCCATTGGCCCGTTCTACCGCGCCATTCGATTCTGGGTGATTCACTGATGCGAATGTCAATTTGATCCCCAGCTCTTCACAGAAAGTCCTGAACTTGATACTGTCGAACTGCTTTCCGTTGTCCACAGTTATGTAGGATGGAACCCCGAATCTGCAGATGATTCTCTGCCACACAAAGTTGACTAAAGTGCCAGACAATATTGTGGCCAGTGCCTTTGCTTCAATCCATTTGGTGAAGTTCTCCAATGCCACGGCGGTGAATTTTAGGTTTCCAGGCGCCGGCGAAAGCGGTCCGACTATGTCGATCCCCCACCTCTGTAGCGGCCAGGTTGGACATATTGGGGAGGTTAGATTTGCCGGGGCCCTCTGATATTTTGCAAACTTCTGGCAGCCATGGCACGATTTCACCAATTGCCTGGCATCCTCAATAGCAGTTGGCCAATAAAAACACTGCCTCATTGCTCTGTGAGCGATTTCATGCGGCCCTCTGTGCGCACCACAGGTTCCTGAATGTACGTCGTGCAGCAGCTGAACCCCCTCGTTTTGGCTGATGCACTTCAGCAACGGAGCTACGATTCCCTCCTTGTAAAGATTCTCGCCGATTATGGAGTATTGCTTTGTTCTGGACTCCATCCTCTGCTGCTGCTTTTTGTCCGGAGGCTCATATGTCCCTGAAATGAACGCCCATATCGGCGCCCTCCAGTCATCACTTGCGATTGCGTGTACGGTCGCTGGTTGTTCCTCTTCTTGCTCAACCGCTGCTGCTGTTAAGACCTGATAGAATACGTCGGCCGGCAAGGGAGAGTTCTGAGCTACTGCTTTTGCCAGCGCATCTGCCTCAGTGTTGTCCGCCCTTGGTATATATTGCATAGTGAACCCAAGGAAATATTTCTCCATTCGCCGCACTGCTTCCAGATATCTGGCTAGAGCTGGCTCCTTGGCTGTGTACTCCTTTCGGATGTGCCCCACAATTACCTGCGAATCGGACTTGATAACGCATCTGCGGACCCCTAGCGCCCTGAGCTTCCTCAGTCCTAGCAGTACTGCCTCGTATTCGGCCGTGTTGTTGGTGGTGCGATACTGCAACCTCGCTGCGTAATGCAGCCTTGGTCCGTTTGGAGGGGTTAATACCGCAGAAATGCCTGCACCGGCAGAGCACCAAGCTCCATCCGTGTGCACGGTCCATTCAGGCTCTTCAAATCGGAGGCTAGTGATGTCCCCACGCGGGGTCCAATCTGCGATGAAATCCGCTATCACTTGTGATTTGATGGCCGATATGTGCTCGAAGTCAATGACGTATTCGTTCAGCTCCGCTGCCCACTTGCCTATCCGACCGACCGCCTCTGCATTTCTGAACAAAGCTTCCAGGGGTTGAGCGGACATGACGCGAATGTGATGGGCCTGGAAATAGTGTTTGAGTTTCCGTGACGCCATGACCACCGCGTATGCGATTTTTTCAAGCTCAGAATAGTTTGCCTTTGCTGTTGTCAACGCTTCGGACACGAAGTAGATTGGGAATTGCTGCAGCTTCCCCTCGTTTTCCTTCTCTTCCACCAAGACCGCGCTCACAGCTGCGTGGGATGCTGCAACATACAGCAGCAGAATCGCATCTAGCGATGGGCTGGCTAGCGTCGTGATTTTTGACGAATAAGCCTTTAAGTCATCGAATGCCCTCTGCTGGTCCGGACCCCATCCGAAACCTTCCGAGGTCTTGAGGATGCGAAAGAAAGGAAGTCCCCGCTCCGCGCTTCTGGATATGAATCTTCCTAATGCGGCAATCCTGCCGGTGAGCTTCTGCACCTGCTTCTTTGTCTCAGGTGGTCTCATGTTTACGATAGCGGCGATTTTGTCGGGGTTGGCCTCTATGCCCCTTGCCGATACAAGACATCCCAGCATCTTGCCCTTGCCAACCCCGAAAATGCACTTTTCCGGGTTTAGTTTCAGGCCGCTGGCTCGGAGGTTAACGAAAGTTTCCTTGAGGTCCCCTATGTGGGAGTTCTTCTTGTCACTCTTTACCACTATATCGTCCACATACGCTACCAGGTTCTTCTTTTTCTGCTCTCTGAAAACCTCGTCTGTCATTCTGGAGAAGGTTGGGCTGGCATTGCGCAGACCTTCAGGCATGCGCTTGTAGCAGAAGGTCCCCCCGGGAGTAATGAAACTTGTTTTCTCTTGATCATCCTCGTTTAGCCATATCTGGTGGTATCCCGAGAAACAGTCCAACAGGCTTAACAGCTCGCAGCCCGACACGATATCGACCAGCTTGTCGATCCGCGGTAACGGGTACGGGTCCTTGGGGCAGTGCTTGTTAAGATTCGTGAAGTCCACACACATGCGCCATTTGCTGCTTTTCTTCTTGACCATAACCACATTGGCTAGCCATTCTGGATATTGTACTGGCCTGATTACGTCGGCGTCCAACAATCTTTGCACTTCCGCTTCCGCCGCATCTGCCCTTTCGGATGACATCTTCCACAGCTTCTGCTTCCTTGGCCTTGCCGCCTTGTTTACATTCAAATTATGCTGAGCCAACTCCCTATCGACCCCTTTGAGGTCTTTCGTGGACCATGCGAACACATCGCTGTTTTCGGCCAGGAAACCCAGCAGATGCGAAGCGTCGTGTTCTGACAAGCTTGCCCCGATGTGTACGCACTGATCAGGGCGGTTCACCGATAGGGGCACCCTTCTCGTGCCCTCATCCGGTTCTGCCCTCCGCTCTTTCCGCTTGACGCTCTCTTCTGCGTCTTCTTTTGTTTCAGGCTTTTTTACTTCATGCACCATGCTGTATCCCGGTATAGGTTTGCCGTCGATGTTCCTAGCTGCGACCTGATCGCCATGTACAGTGATGACCCCGAATGGGGACGGCAGCTTCATGCACAAGTAACTCTGCTTGATTATGATGTCGAACTTGTTTATGATGCCTCTTCCGAAAATGGCCGTATAGGGATATTCCATCTGTACTACGTCGAAAGTTATTTCTTCCGCGCGCACTTTCTCCCCCTCGTTGAAAGCCACCGTAAGCGTCTTCTTCCCGAGCGCGTCTATCTTCTTGCCGCCAAAGCCGAATAGGGCGCTGCCCGCCTGATCAAGCGTACGCCGGTCAAGCTTCATACTGTCATACGCTTTGGTGAACAATATGTCAGCCAAACTCCCGTTGTCAATCAGTATGTTGTGCAAGGTGTACCCAGCGACAAAAGCTGTTGCCACGAAAGTGTCGCAATGTGGAAAGTCTTGGACTTGATTATCTTCCTCGGTGAAGGTGATGGGCTGAAGCTTCCAAGCGGCCCGGCTTATCGGCGCTGCAGGTGCTACCGCTAGCACACGCCTTTGATACTCTCTCCGAGCTCTCTTACTGTCGTGTTCTACGTTGGAACCTCCAATGATGGCGTATATGTGTCCATTTGAGGGCATCGCATTTGCAGGTGCTACTATGTGTACAATCCGCAACTCCTTAGAGGTTTCCTGCTTTGCCGCTTGCCGCCGCCGATGCGGCCGATTCTCGCACTGGCGAGGAGGAAGCGACACGAAACACCATGGGCCGGGAGATCATTGGCTGCCGATATTGCTTGGTAATGTGTATTTGGCAGCTCCCCAAGAGGCTTGCGCATTTTGGACCAAGTATGGATGCACCGGCGGTCTAGACTCGAAACGCCGCGAACCGGTGAGGGAAAGTATATTGCTTTGGGCCGGGTCGTATGGAACACATGCTTTGCGGGATCGGACTTCCCTAAAGCGTCATCTCTTTCTTTACGCTCTTTAGCCTCTGCGTGTATTTGCGGTCCCCCGGTGAAATGTCCCTTGTTCTCGCCACATACGCAACGGTATGGCGTTTTCGGGCACCTCCATTGCGTCCTCGACCACGTCCGTCGACGAAATATCGGCGATAGTCCGACCCGGGGTATGCCCCGACCGGTAATGGATTGGCGGAAGGCGCACGAGATTGCGAGCAAGACGTAAACGAGGAGCAATCACACGAGGTTTACCCAGTTCGGGCCGCAAGGATGCGTAAAACCCTAGTCCCGCTCTCTTTTCGATTATGATGTGGATGTATGAGTCCGTGCGTTATGCCGGATTCGTCCTCTCGGCACGGGGTCCTTCCTCCCCTTATATATCACGGGGAGCAAGGTTACAAGTCGGAACTAGCCTATCGGTACTAAGTTTATATACTTTACAAGTCTAAACTTTCCTATCTCGGCTAGGTCTTGTCCTCCTTGTCGGTCTTCGATATTCTTGCTGTTTTAGGGCCGTCCGGCCCGCCCGAGCCGATCGGTCTTGAAGCTTGATGGGCCGGCCTGGTGATAGCGTGTCGGCCCAAACTAGGCCATGAGGGTATATGGAGTTTATACCTCCACAACGTCCGCCTCTAAACCCCCTGCCTCCCCGATTCTGCTGGCCTCCACCTCTGTTCTCGTGCGATAGGCCGTCGTTCTGTTTCGGGGGCGCCGGGTTGGGCGACTCTTCCTGGAGGTTGTTGACATAACCTTGATTCTGGCCCCACTTCTGCTGACTCGGCTGGTTCTGTTTCGGGGTGTTTTGCTTTAGGCTATTTCTTGACACCTTGCGCTTCTGCAAGTCTTCCTCTGACATGGCGAACTTTCGCATCTCATCGAACAACTGCTTCACAGTTTTGGGTACCTCCCTGGTTAGTACTTCAGCACAGGGTCCGATTTTGAGGCCCCTGATTGCCGCAGCAATGACCGTGTCATCGGACACATTCGGGACCTGCACCCTCATCTGGATGATACGTTCCAGATACTTGGCCATGGGCCCGTCATCTGGCTGATACAAGGTGAGCAAATCCATGACGGTTTTCTTGTCGGTCTGAAGCCCCTGGAACGTTGCCAACAGCTCTTCTTTTGCCTGCCGCCATGACCGGATGGACAATGGCCGCAGGGACATGTACCAGTCGTGCACCACGTCTTGCATTGCCAAAATCAAAGTTTTGGCTAACAGCCTCTCATTACCTCCTGCTGAATAGATTGCGGCCTCGTAGCTTGATATGAATCTTCTTGGGTTGGATCGTCCATTGAAATGCGGGATTTTAGGCTTGTACCCCGATGGCCACGGGTGCTTCTGCAGTTCTGGTGATAGGGGCGACGTCATGTCGATCGCATCCGCGGTCCCCATGCTCGGTATCGCGCCCAGATATCTGACTTCACTTTCAGTTTCGGCTCTTGCTCCGAGGGCCTGGATCTCCCGCTGCAGTCTTTCTGCCTCTCTAGCGGCATTCTCAACTGCTACGTGGGTTGCTGACACCCTGTTCCTTGCTTCAATGTCGCTCTGCAGCTGATCACGGTATGCCTTTAATTCTTCGATTCTGGTCGTGTGCTCATCCAGCAACTTCAGGAGCCTGGAATTCTGCAACGTCAGCCCGTCTATCGCATTCGCGTCCTGCGGCACTGGGTCGGCCTCACCCTCACCCGAAGCTCCTGCCACGGCGACCTCTTCGGCCAGCGGATCCTCCGCCCCGTCAACCACCCCGGCAGCGATGTCCTCGGCGGCTGTATCTGGCAGATGCGGGACCAGATTTGACGGCGCCGCTACTGCCCCCGGAGCGATGGTCTCGGGGCGCGACGGATCCGGGCTTGCTGTAGCCGCAGGAGCGGTTTCGTCCACGGTTGGCATCTGCTTCCTCAGAACTGAACCTCTTGCTTTTCCCTTTGGTGGCATGACAAGTCCGTGCAACAACCACGGTGGGCGCCAATGTTGTTTCTACCCCGGGGGGTTACATCCCCCGGTGGGCCGAAACGGAAACTACGAAAGTACAAGACGAAAAGAACAAGCACCAACCTTATATTTCTTGTCCTCCGGCCAAAACGCACGGAGCCCAGCCCCCTTACAAAGTCCCATCAGGGGTGTATTTATAGGAAATCGTGTTGCGTACTTGACCGAAGTGCCCCTAACAATTCTACCTTCAACTCACACGGAGAGCCGACCAAGGGCAAACAAGTAAACGGCCCAAGGGGCCCACCTTTGTCGGCCAACCACCGACCGATGCTCATCCGGAGTCGCCTCCGGCTAAGGCCGGATGCGCTCCCGGTCACAAAACCGAAGGCGCAACCCAGCCTGCGTTATCGGCAGGTCCCGGCGGCGCTAGGTGTCGGCGCCGGATGCACGCCGAGCCCGCGCTATCGGTGACTCCCGGCGGGCGCCGGGTGTTGGCGCCGGAAGCGCACCGAGCCCGCGCTATCGGCGACTCTCGACAGGCACCGGGTGCTGGCGCCGGATGCGCGCCGAGCCCACGCTATCGGCGGGCGCAGATATTGGCGCCGGATGCGCGCCAGGGCCGCACTATCGGCGACTCCCGACAGCGCCGGATGCGCGCCGAGCCCACGCTTATCGGCGACTCCCGACAGCGCCGTGTGCTGGCGTCGGAAGCGCACCGAGCCCGCGCTATCGGCGACTCCGACAGCGCCGGTGCTGGCGCCGGATGCGCGCCGAGCCCACGCTATCGGCGGGCGCGGGTATTGGCGCGGATGGATGCGCCGGGGCGCGCTATCGGCGACTCCCGACAGCGCCGGATGCGCGCGAGCCCACGCTATCGGCGACTCCCGACAGGCGCCGGGTGCTGGCGCCGGATGCGCGCTGAGCCCACGCTATCGGTCTTGCCTGCAAACAAAAAAACACAAGAGGCGCGCGTTATCGCGGGGGACGGGGTGGCCAATTCCGCCCCTGCCCCCAACACCTACAAACTACTGCGGGGCCAGGGGGATTTTGTTAAGGACATATTAATTCTTGTTAGAAATTTTGTTAGTAATTTTGAATATTTTTTCTAAGAAGCAATTAATGAAGATCTAGCGAGATTTCTATGATTTAGTTTGTTTAATTTTCAAAATATTTATTCATTAATTTACTATTTTATATATTTTAATAATTAAAGGCTGAGATTTGTTACGATCTTACCTCCTATATGGTAATGGAGTCACACACCAAGGCCCTTCAATATTTTGTGATCAAAAACCATTATGTTAGTCTTATCATATATTGATGTAACATAATAAAATAAACAAGCTAGAAGATATACAGCTTGACCAGCGCGGACCGCGATTCTTAAACCATGGGCGATTTTTAGTGGTTTTGGCGAGTTTTCCATTCATCAAGAAACTGAAGCGAACCACAGCACACAAATGAGCAAACCCAGCAAGGCCAAGGCTAGTACTTAACTGATGGCATGAATTAATGTGAGGAGAATTCTAGATCGCAAGGATGAACACCTTCCATCTTTGCAGCCGCCCACAGGCATTAGGATCCGCTCTCGCACCACCACCACCCCAATCCCCCTTGCCCCTGCTATAAATCCCCCTTCCCTCGCACTCGCTGCATTTCCCCTCTTCACCTGGAAATCGCCCTGGTTCTCTTTTCCCTCGTCTTTGTTGCTTCCCGTAGGATTCTTGGACGGAAACCATTGCAGCGGGTAAGAAAGTTTCAGTTTTCTCAGGTTCCTTGCGAAGATTTGGTGGTCAGCGTTTGCATTCTTAGAACTAACCATGTACGTTTTCGTAGGCCGGGGATCGAAAGAGATGGACGCGGACACCTTCCCTGCGGGGCTGCGCGTGCTCGCTATCGACGATGACCGTGTCTGCCTCAAGATCCTAGAGAAGCAGCTGAAGTGTTGCAACTACAACCGTGTGTATTCTTTCCTTCTTAACCACCCATATTTCCCATCGCGATTCTATTGTGATACAATTTTAGGCCGGTCCATGAAATATTTTATGGTGATTTTGATTTTACGGTTGGAATTTTGGCGGTGCAATGCAGCGACGGTGGTGACGGACGCTAGGACAGCGTTGGACATGCTTAGGGAGGCGAAGGACCAGAACCAGTTTGACCTGGTGATCAGCGATGTCGTCATGCCCAACATGGATGGCTTCAAGCTCCTCGAGCTCATCGGCCTAGAGATGGATCTCCCGGTCATCAGTAAAGCCAACCCTTGCTCAAACTCATTTTCCCATTTTTATGCATGGCATTCTTCTGATCGCGTAAATAATAGCAATCATGAGAATTTGTAGTACTACCATTTTTGGATGTTGTTACGGATAGACGCATTGAATGGATTGCTTATTATAACTAGGTAGAGCTGCTGGTTATGAATGTTTGGGTACGGTAGAGCTGCTGGTTATGAATGTTTGGGTAGGATATCAATAAATGGTACATGTGCCAATCATAAGTCTTGATTTTAGGGGTGCATGTGTTCAGATGGAATCAAGCTAATAATTGTGTTACATTGTTTATGTTCTAGTTTTGTATGTTACTGTACCGTCTGTTCCCAACAAGTCGTGTGGCTACTTATTTTTGTCATTTATAGTTTTATACTTATAGTTTGTTTGTAAGCATTGCATGGAAACTAATTTTTTGTCCATATTCGGTGTCTGTTAGACTATTACTGTTTGTTCATAAGCGCTAGATGGTGTTGATACCTCTTAATGATATTTTTTTTTTGTTTCATACGTTACGGCACATTCATTTGCCCTGTGGAAAGTAAAAATTTGTTGATTGTAGTTGTGTGTGTTAGTATTTGTTCATAGCTAGGTCAACCACCACTTATTGTTTTCAGTGTTAGTTACAAATATGTTTCAGTTTTCCCTATATGTGATTGAATTTTGTTTTTGTTGTTTTGTGTACTACGTTGGTTCAATTCATTTGACGAAAACAAAATTATTTCACCAAAAAATTCTTTCTAAAGTACTACCTTTGGTCAAAAATAATTCTCACATTTGACTTGGCACGGTTCCTTGATGCATATCTTTTTTCCCTAAGAGTACTTTGACCTCTAATTTTTGTTCTAGAATATTTCATTAAATTCTTCAAATTCATGATGCTTTGCAAGTGTTTTGAATACAAATCAATACATAGAATAGAAGTATATAACTTATATATCTCAATAATTGAAAGGTTAATAATGTTTGTAGTTTTTAAGCTTGACCAAAGGTTGCCCAAAATGACATGTTTTTGTGGCCGGAGGGAGTATCTTTCTTTTGGAATTGTATTGTTGTTGTATACTTTGCTGATATGGTAAACATCCTTTCCTATGTCTAATTGGTCAGGTAGATTTATCGTCGACACCATATTATTTCCTTAATTTTCATGCACCTAAGAGGGTGGAAATTACTGCGCTATGGTTCAAACCAGCCACCCATTCTAGTCATAATTGGCTAAGTTGTAACTGCAAAGTAGGAAGCATATTAGTGAAGCATTTAGCGTTTCTTAGATTTCATCTAACTTTTTTTAATGCAATCTGGATCAAAACATCTGAAACTTTGTAAGATTCATTAATTTCAGCTGCAAAAGAAACTTTTAACAAAATCCAAATCGAAATAGCTGAGAAACTTTTAACAAAGACCGCCCCCATGGTATTATGCACCTACAGTCCAGCGGCTACGGTAACATATTGGTCACACCGGACTTTAAGGTAGAAGACCTTAGTGCCCGCTAAAAACCCCGAACCCTGGCTACTATAGCGAGGGGTATTTTTTACCCAGCAGCATAGTGGAGCGACGTGGCATCGAAGCGCACACACAGACGTCCATTGGCCGATTCCTGAAATTCACCCCAATCGGGGTTCGAATTGAGGACCTAGGGTGCCTCATGAAACGCACTCGACCACTCGGTCTAGCACCCTTTGGCATGGTTTTCATAATAAACTAGTTGGTGCATAAGGATGTGAAAAATACCCTATTCTAATATATTTGTAAATTTTCTTTTATGAAATTATTTGAAATGGCAAAAGTGGAAATGATAGAGAATTGCATTTACTTTGTCTATGACATGTTTTCTTAAAAAAGAAAGTAAAATGACATGTAATGCCTAAAGCAACGGAAATTGAAAATTGTTCCTACTAAACTGAACATGGAGATCACTAGATCATACAGTATCTAGTATAATGAGCTTGTTGACTTCTGCACATCATAATTGACTTATGTTGCCTTATGGCATGCAGTGCTATCCGCAAACAGCGAGACAGAGACAATAATGAAAGGGATAAAGCATGGAGCCTGTGATTATATAGTAAAGCCAGTGCGCATCGAACAACTTAGGGGCATATGGACACATGTGGTCAAGAATAGTAACACTGGTCCACGAAACAGCATCAGCAGTGGCAGTGATGATGATGTTCAGAAGTTGCCTTATGAAGGTGAGAAGGTTGGAGCAAACAGAAAGAAGCATTCAAAGAAAAACAAAAAGCCTATGGATGTTGCTGATGAGGACAACGACGACACATCAGCGCAGAAGAAGCAAAGGGTTCGGTGGTCTGGTCAGCTACACCGAAAGTTTGTAGAAGCTGTCAGTCAGACTGGCATTGATAGTAAGTTCTCGTGTTTCATGGATTTATCTATCAACACTTTTTGTCAAATATGTTTCTGTTAACAAATATTTTGTTGTTGTAAATGCAGGGGCTGTTCCAAAGAAGATATTAGAAATCATGAATGTAGAAGGCCTTACTAGAGAGAATGTTGCCAGTCATCTGCAGGTTTGGTTTCTACTCTTATGCTCGATTACTATGCTTGTATTCCTATCTGCTATATTATTGCTAACGATATTTGGATAAATCTTGTTTCTTAACCAAATGTTTTTTTCTATTTTGTGATTTCAGAAGTACCGAATCTTCCTCAGAAAGCTCGGCGATGGCACATTAAGGAATTCTAGTCCATTTGCTGATGAAACCGAAGCATTCCAGAGAAACATGAATGTCCCCTTCTTCGTTGGTTCTCCGAGCTCAAGCAATCATTTTTCAAACATGAATTCCTCATCTACAATTGGAGCACAAACTTTGATGCCCACTCAATCGGTGCATGTCATGAGCTCACAGACAAACTTTGGCATTCCTCGTTCAGTCATGGAACCAGTTGTCCACGGTGTTAACCTGCCCAAAGATCCTATGCTTATGCCAGTGCAGGATATCAGCAGATTCATCTCTTCTGGCAAGTCCTATGCACCTGTAGCAAGCCAGTGCTTCCCTTCTGGTCCTTCTAGTAGCTCCTTTGGAAATATTTCAAATGGTGTGGTGTTGAATGCAAGCAAAATTTTTTCTCTGTTGATATTTCAGGGAGTTCTTTTGCAAACACCTCAAATGACAATCCACCGTTGACCTCAAACATGGGCTTTTCTACATCTCGTTCTTGCAGCTCCTATGCGAGCCTATTGTGCGGCAAGATTTTGGGATCAAGCAAAGGTATTCCTTTCGAAGACATTGCAGATGGTGAGATGTTGGCTCCTTCTGGTCATTTACCATTGCAGTCTCCTAAGTTGGTGAACCAGCCTTTGGTTCAGCCTCAATCATGTTCTGCTGGCATATTTAACAATGTTGCTAGGGAAGTTCACCAATTTGCAGGACCTAGCAACTCCAGTAAAGTTGTTGTGCCATCAAGGTTTTCTAATCTTGCTCATAATGTTGGAACACCAGAAAATCCTTCGCAGGGTAACATTTTCAAGATCAACCAGTTGTCAACACTTGCAGGCTCCTCTGGACATATCCCAACCTTCGGAAATGAGTATCAGAAGAAAATAACAGGAATCATGGGGAAAGTTGTGCCAGTGGTAGGTTTGAGAGAGCAAGTGGCGCCATTCGGCTTTGGAAACGACACACACTCTACATCGATACCGATTGGCAATTCTGCTTTGGCTAGTTCTTCAAGCACCAGTCCTGGCCTTCAGATAGACAATTCTGCTTTGGCTAGTTCTTCAAGCACCAGACCTGACCTTCAGATAGACAATTCTGCTTTAGCTAGTTCTTCAAGCACCAAACCTCACCTTCAGATAGACAATTCTGCCATCCTGACACAAGTCCTGAATTGTGGTGGTGCAAGTGACAACCTCCATGAAGGTAGCACTGTTAATCAGCAAGCTGTTGGTGACCAAGTGAATAACATCAATGAATTCCTCATGGGAACAAGTGAGGCACAGAATGCAGAGAGTGATGACTTGGATGATTTCCTTGATTGCTTATTTAATCAAGTAAGATCCTTTCTCTTCCTTTTCATGCAAAAAAAAAAAAAAATGTCTCTCTCCTTATTTTCATTGTTTTCCATTTCGCATTTTTGTGTAGCAATAAATTAACACATGAGGAATTTACCTAACTGATGTTGGCTTAGTTACTTCTAGTTAAATAAAAAAAATACTTCTAGTTGTTAGTACTCAGTGCATTGCTCAGATTCATCATGCTTGTTCATCCATAACCCGACCACAAGACATGTTAAATTCTTAAATTCTAGCTGCTCCAATACTCCTCTTTCTAAAAAACTGCACGGATCTTAAAGCAGCTTATATAACTAATTTTCCCTAATTATTTTCCTTTGGATCTCGCATGGGCTATAGCCCATCCAACCCAGCCAGAGTCCAGATCCTTTTGCTTGGTACCGCTCCGTTAACTCGTTGAAACAGACGGCATGTTCCGGGCCATCGGCTCAGCTCCGGTCTGATTCGTCCATGCCGTCATAGTCTCGTAGAGGCCCTTGCCAAGCAGGGCGGCCGGCGGCGGCGCGGCACAAGACGCCGACCGCCGACGACCACACGTGCCTATCGTTGTTCAGAACTCGGGAGGTTCATCATGTGCTCCATGGTGCCGCTTGGCGCTTGCCGTCGGACCTCCTGACCAGGAACCAAACGACATCCATCGAGAAGGGAAGGAGGATGGAAAATGCAAGTGTAGCGGCCCGCTCGAACTACTTACTGCTGCTCGGTCCGCCGGCTGCCGCTGACAGGGGATGCATGGCCGACGCCGTCTCCTTGAACGAGTTAACAGAACGCCACCATACAAAGGGGATCCGGGGGCTTGGGTGCTGGACTCGAGAGGAAAGAAATTAAAAAAGTAATTTTAATTAATTAGCTGCTTTGAGATTCGTGCACTTTTTTAGAAAGAGGAGTACTGGAGAACTCCATCTAGACTAAGGATTTGTTGATGACTGTCCCTTACTTATATGATGTTTACCTAACTGAAATTGTTTTCTTTCAGCAGGATTTCATCAACAATGGTGATTCTTCCATCGACGGAGATCAGGAATTTGTCCCTTAACTCTGGAAGAGAGATGTTTCTGGCGCCTCTGCTGACCAATTTATGGTTCTTGAATGTTGTTTGCGCAGATTTGCACTATTTGTAGTAGGCTAGCTAACAGAAAGCCATCTTGGATGGAATCCCCATGTTTTTCTAGTGTAGTCATGTTGGTTCTCTTTTGAATCGGCTGTAGCCTTTAATCTGTGGTGTTAAATCTGGCGGGAGGTGTGGGTTCCTCTTTGGGTTGAATTTTGGTAGTCATTTTTATTCTTATATAAAACAACCTAGCCCCTCTTAGGGGTCCTTTTTTAAGTTGTGATCATAGACAAAGTCAACTGTCAGATAGATCCAGTTACCATTTGTGTTTTAGCTGTCCAGTGGTACGATTTTCATGAACTATTTGAACTGTTGTGTTTCATCTGTTTATGAATCAATGAAATGCGGCTATTTCTTGAAATTAGATTGATAGCCCATATCTTTTTTTATGGAACACTAGAATAGACAAAATAAGTAAGGCACATTGTTTATTACTATATTCTGAGCCAAATAGAAGTAGTGCAGGACATGAAGGAACCTCCAATTCATAATTCATGTATGCCTAGTCAAGTCAAAAAGTTCCTGATGCTCATGACTTATTAAGATAGTCTTGTGTAGTAAGAAAAGGTCATTCTTCTTTTAAATTTTTGTATACAAATGCAAACAATGTTTGGTTTCCTTCAACACAAATGGCGCTTGCTCATTAAGTTGTTGTATCATATCCCGACGGTATTGAACTATTCATCCCTGTGATCTTATCTTGTCTCCTTTACTCTCATATAAGTGTAAAAATTGTAGAATGTCAATGTTTGCATATGGATTCATTTTACAAAGAGCACGGTTCTTAAATTCGTTTAGGAGTGTCATCCTGCCTTAAATTTCTCCGACTGTCATTCCATTCCCTATACACCCAAATGTAATTGCTCCTCTAAATATACACATCTTTTGTGTGTATGCCCTACGCCCCTACCAAACAAGAGGTCTTCAGTTTTGCCTTGCTGGGTCTAAAGTCTTAAATGACACCAGCAGCTTTAGCAGTTTAATTTTCTTGTTTACATACCAGTGAGTGAACAGTGAAGCTTTGTTCAGCTCTTTGTAAAAGGACAAGGGAGTACTTCGGCACTTCCTACTAGTGTCATTAGTACCAGTTCCTGATTATTATTTCCTCTAGATTCAGATGTAAACTCTCAATATTTGAGTGAAAACGGTTAAAACCTGTTCATTTTCGTGCATCAGCTGTTCTGATTAAACGGCCAAAGATCCCCCAACGCCATTGGACAGCAACAGCACTGGCTCCCTTCAGTGCAGTCCGAGTCTTCTGAGTGCAGATCTGCTGCTGCGCCACGCTTCTTGTTCTGCAGTATGATAAAATGCCTGCCCTTTCATTGTGACAGATACTAGATTATATACCAGGAAATAAATAAGCATGAAACTCATACATCCAGTATCCATCATCCTTACGAAATAGAAAGGTAGGTACATTAACAGCAGAATAAACAATCTTGCATGCTGTCCGATTGGGAAAACACTGCGCTACCGAGTGTAACTTCACTCGCTTAACCTAGCTACAAAACCACGAGCGAGCCACAAAACTTGCACAGGCACAGCAGCTGAAGTAAAGTAGCACCTGGAAAGGCCTACAGGATAATTCCGGTCCAGGGTCGGAGTTCCATAGAAGAGCACAGAGCAAACGCTAACAGATAACTAAGCACGCCATTGCTAGCTTCAGCACACCCATTTGCCACGTCGCATTTCTTGTCTAGTAGTATCCTCCTCGGCCGCCACGCGGTGGCCCACGCCCACCACGCCCGCGCCAAGGCATGCCCCTTCTTCCCCTGCCACGCCCTGCGAAACCAGCAGACCATAAAGCCATGAGAAGTTGGGAATGGAAAGCGCAACCCACACCAACATGTAACATCATGAGTCGGGCTTACCACGGCCAGGAGGGCCATATTCTTCGGGCTCATCATAGTATTCTTCGGGCTCTTCATAGTACCCGCCTCTCCCACCATAGCCATAATCATAACCATAGCCACCACGCCTCCCGCCTCCATAGTAGCCACCACGGCCTCTCCCTCCTCGTCCACGTGACCTTCCTCTCCCACGCCCTCTGTTGTAATAATCTCCTTCCTCCTCCCACTCGTCATTGTAACCATAAGCAGGTGGAGGGGGGCCATTGCTCATACCTGTGCATATTCAAATGATGCAAGAATTAATAAAAATACATTCCTTTTTCAAACACTGCCGATTTCAGGAAATAAAATATATGTGTGGACTTATATAAGTTAGATATCCCAAACTGAAACCTGGACAGCAGCTGCAGTTGATTAGTTAACATGTTGTGCATGCCTATAAACAGCTATTATGATATTGAGCATAAAAGCAGGCGTAAATACCAAGTACAGGACTGAGTGTAGTGTGACAATATCTCAACAAATCAGCATTATAAAATTATAAGAGATACTGTCCAGAAAACTAGCCTTTGTTGGTCATATAGACAAGAGAACATACCTCTTCCCCTGCCTCTTCTCCCACCACCACGTCCTCTTCCACGACCAGTGGGATACGATTCTAAAAAACCATGAACAAAATGTTGGTTATGTGGTGATCCTAACTACAGCATTAGGTAGAGATGATCAACTGAGAATATCACCTTCATGATCATAGTCAAAAGCAGGTTTCACCTCTTCAGCTGGGATAGGTGGTTGGTATCTAAGTATAATATCAAACATAACCAATAATGAGCAGGCAAGCTGACAGAAGTTTCAAAATAATGAACAGCCATTTACAGAATTAGGGAAGGAAAAGTGATCAAGTCTGAAATTATTCTGTGTTTGACTGTTTGTAGCCAGAGGACAGGTTCTTGACTTACCCAGGAGATGATGTATCCAGAGGCTTCTTTGACAGTGTCACAGTGATCATCGACACATGGCGAGTTGTCTCTAGTCTGCGCAAAGAAGTCTGTTAGCATTTCAATCTCCTACTGTTTGAAGGAATATAAGAATATTCTTACGGGAGAAGGCCTTCTTCCAAAGGTTCCCATGTGTCTGTGATATCAACAGATTCAGTAGCAGTGTTCTGATGAAGACCTCCAACCCTTCTCTGGATGAATAGTCAAGTGCCAGATAAAAAACATGAGACATTATGAAACAAATTCCAATAGCAGCATTATAAGGAAGAGGCTACTACTACCAACCTTGATCAATTCAACAACCATCACTGTCTTATTTATGGCCCGTCCCATGGCCTTGATATTAATCTCATCATGTCCATTTTCCTGTAAAGTGGAAGGGAATAAGTTCATAATAAGAAAAGTTGGATCAGGTATCAATTCAACTGTGGTAAGATTACTGCACAAAGAGATGTGGCAAAGGTAGTGTGGCATCTTTGGCTTACAATAACATTAAAACAATGGACAGAAGAGGATGCTATATATATTGAAGAAACACAAGTGCAAATAATAATGGCAGAAAATTCTAAATGCTCTAAACTATATGTGAATTTGTAGCAAAACAATAAGATTCATAGCAGCTGAAAAAAAAAACCCCTCTAAACACAACACAAGGATAGCTAAACAGTCACCAGTAAGGGGCGAAGGAATAAGAATTCTTATGTATCAGAAATGGAAAGTGGACAGGAACTATCATAAAAGCAAAATATGAGACTGAAAATCCAAAGGTGTCTCTGATTGATGTGTGAACATTGAACAAAAAACCATTCAAAAAAAAACATTGAACAAAATGAGAAAGTTAGATGGAAGATTTAATGGAGTAAACATTTGACAATTGTATATACTGTGAATGTTAGAATGAAGCAGGTGTGCAATTTTCGGAAGAACAATGAACAACAATGAAGAAACAACACAAGCACATGGCATCAGCACTATTATTTCTTAAATGATGTGAGCTTCACATAATTCAGGTGAAAAGGCCTAATCAGAAATAGTGCAAGGAAAAGGGCACTAGGACATAAGAGCAAAGAACTTGTGAAGGGAGATGAAACTATTGGCAATGCAACAAACCATTCGACAGGTGTCTCTGTTTAAGTCGTGCATGATGTGAGAACAAAATGAGAATGGTAAATGAAGGCATTTAAGCCCACCAAATTATCATTTGACTAATGCACATTGTAACAATAAACAATATAGACAAACAGATGAGAGATTTAATGGTCATAAAAAGAAAAGTCTACTGACAAATAAAAGCACATACATGTGTACACCAAAACAAACTGTTGCCCCTAACACTATCCCCACTTCACATAATTTCAGATTGCAAACACTTCCCAGCAATATTTAACTATAATAAACAATATCAATGCCTATTTTTATGACAGGTAACAACAAAGCCAAGATTGAATCACAGCACGTCACCTCAAGCAGCGACATCCCATAGCTGATATAGTTCCTCATCCTCCCCTGAGTAGTGATCCTGATCTCATTCTGGCTGATTGGGGTGTCATTCCGAGGCTTCTCTACCCTGTGGTATCTATCCATGCCTATAATTGACAAAAATCTCAGTAAAATATATTCAATGGATCATCAACAGGTAAATTTCAGAAGAGTTGCAGAAATAATAGAGGCAAAAAATCATCATACGAAAAACAACAGGGGCTTCAAAAGGGCCATGAAATCTAAGCCATACCTAAGAACAAGTCATAGATAAAAGTTTGAGACACTGCTCAAATAACATTCCAGACTCTTTGAAGAACAAAGTGTGAAGAGAAGAAAGTTATAAAATGTGGCAAATTGTATCTACAGTTCAGGCAACGACGTAAACAAGATTCAAACTTTTCCTGGAACCCATAATGCACATCTAAACTACAACAGACTCAATAGAGCAGATTACATTTAGTAGGGCAGCAGATGAAGGAAAAGAGCAAATCCCATTCAAATACTATACTACATCAGTACATACTGATGTCTTTAAACTAGAACATCTTGAACCTAAACAGGTGAAGACAAATCTAAACAAACAAAAACAGAAGCAAGCCAACCAGAAATCATTGAAATGGTAAAGATGAATCATTCCCAAAAGTTGGGGTAGGCTAGATAAATCAGAGACATCAAACACAAAAATGGTTCGAACTCACATCTAAATCAAGGTCTCTCTTAATTCACATTATCGATAAAACTCCACTACGAGGCGCCTCGGGAACATGTCCAAACCATCTCAACCGATGTTGAGTCAATTGGTGCAACCCCAACCCTATCCCAAGTCTCTATCCCTCCTAGTGTGCCCAAAACCCAACGCAACATACGCATTTCCGCTACAGTTGTTCATTCTTTGGGGCCAACATTCCGCAGATAACATCGAAGCCTTCATTTTGTTTGATGTAAAGAATAATCTTGAATTTCAACCAACCGCAGATTCTAAACATCTTCATCAATGTCTCCATCCTTTTGAAGCATTGATCCTAGATACCGAAAACTATCCTTCTTGGCCACAAAGCATGAATCAGCACTGATCCGAAAAACCCACATCCAAAGTTCACAAGAGGATACTAAACGTACGGTGTATTTCGTTGTTCATTTTTGTGGTAGATAAAGCTTTGATTTTGATAAAAGAATAATCTGAAACAGTGCAGTCTATTATGACTGCGAAATGATCCAGGATAACAGTGGAAACTGAGGGCAACACCCAAACAGACGTTGTCGAACAACAAATGGCAGGTTGTTCGAACACTGCATCAGACAAGTTGTGAAGCCCTGACCCCAATGCTGCCTAAGACAGGGTACAACTATCGAGAACCCCGCACCAATGGGTAATGAACTGAACCAAGGAAGTATTAAGGAATGATATTGATATATATAGAAGGATCGATGTTCCCCAAATCTTAGGCGCCAAAATACACAGCTTACATGACGCATGAACCTCGGCCCTGGCAAACTTGCAACCGTATCCTAACCCCCACCCCACCCCGACCCAAAAATGGGGCAGGTAATAAATCACAGAAGTAAACCCACGATTTGGATAGCACAAAATGGAATCTCTGCCGCGACGCGGCACACCTAGAACGACACATCATCCACCACAGCGGAGTGAGAACCGCTGCTGCCTTTTGTAGCCCCTAAAACCCCCTAAATCCCATCGTCAAAAGCGGTAGAAAACCGCATCATCCTGAACCGAACCCCCCAACCGCTCCCGTGACAGCGACGCCGCGAATGGTCGCGCCGCTCGGAGGCAGGCAGGCGCCCGGAGGCGGCGACCGCACCCGTTTCCCCCCACCCCGCGCCCACCCCAAGCCCGGTCAACCCCCGCGCCGCACCCCGACCTCGGAGCCTCCACCGCCGCCGCGCCGTCCCCCGAATCCCACGAACCCGCTCCCGCCGAATCGAGACGGCGCGGAGGAGGAGAGAAGGGGAGTGGAGCCAGGGGGAGGAGGAAGAAGAGAAAATCTCACCTCGCGTGCTCCGCCCTCGGCCGCCGCTCCCGTCCCGTGCTCTGCCCTGGCTTGGCTCTGCGTGCGGCGCTGAGGAGAGGAGGAAGAGGGGGTGGAGGTGGGGGCGGTTTCAGTCAGGGCTTGCCCGCGTCGTCCTCGCACTCGCACACTGGGCCGGGCCGCGTGGCGTGCGGCGGCCGCGGAGACGGTTCCTCCCGCGCCTGCTGCCTGGACCCGGTGCACGGGGGGGGGAGCTGGCTGCGGTTGCCCGGAGAGGCGGAGAGCCGTCCGTTGCGCGGGATCGCGGGACCGTTCGTGGACCGGGTGCGGGGAGCGGGTAGGATAAGGGGTGCCTGCCCTGGGAGGCTTTGGAGATAAGGGAGTGGGGTACTTCGCTGACAGGTGGGACCAGTGGGGGTACTTCGCTGGCTGGTGTGGTGGGACCGGGCGAGCCGTGCCGTGTTAACTGTACCGTGCCTGGTGACTGGCGTGTGAGTGTAGGTTGCTTGGCCGGGGCCCAAGCTTGCTTGACCCGAAGCCAATGTGAGGCTGGCGCTGGGCCCTAGTTTTATTTCTGATGAAAATGAAATGGCTTTCTATCCTGCTAGCCATTATTTATTATAATCCGATTTTGGAACCGTACGATCTACTATGCTAATCAATTGTAAATCGGTATGTTTCCTATAAATACTCTTAACTTGTTTTGGTTGATTGGTTATGTAAATTATGTTTGGGGAATGCTAAATCCCACATGCACAGGATCTCACGTCTCTACGCATTCGGGAGAGATAGAGATGAGGAGGCCTACCTCGGTGGATCTGTCGTAGCCCAGGGTAGAATTCACCATGGCTAGCGAGCTCGTCATTGGGTGGGACGCGGACGTGACGAGGAAGCCGCTAGGTGGAGCTCGCTGACCACCGTCGCTAGTCCTGGGAGAGAGAGAGAGAGAGAGAGAGAGAGAGAGAGCACCGGGGAGAGGAGGATCATCGTCATCGTTGTCGTCCGTCTCAGTGAAAGAGAGAGAGAGCATCGAGAAGGGGGGAAGGGTGCGCGCGATTCAGGCGAAAATAATGTACACTCATTATTTAGCATTCTCCATTATATCTATGTAATTTTTTTTAAAAAAGTATGAACTTAATGATAATTGAGATTGTGTTATGGCTCCGTATTTAGAAATAAATTATGGTCCTTAAATCTATTTATTGAGTTGTGTCGACTCGGTCCCTACACTACCAAGTTGCACGCTTAACTTCATGAACATTATTCCTATTGAGTTACAATATACGACCCAAAGATTATTTTGAGTCTAGCAGATCCGCGAGTCCGCCCCTAATCCCAAATCGGTTGTCCATTGCCGCTCCTCTATTGTTGTCGTCGTCACGCACCCTCTGTCCAGCTCCATCGCATGGGGGCTCCCTATCGAGGTCCAATACACACGCCTCGTTTCCAGCCCCGCGCTACGCTCGTCTTCCGCTTTTTGCGCTCCAAGTCTAGCAATCTTACCCCTTGAAGGTGTTAGATTCCAATTTCCAATCCTTCTAAACAATTCCGCCAAAGATGGTAATACTCATCTTGTCATTGGCTCTAAAATAGTCCATGTTCTTGTCCCCGGTGCATCTAGAAGTGTACTCCCTCCGTCCTGAGCATTCTGGCCTTTGAAAGATGTCCTCAAATATAATACATCCCGGGAACAAAAAATATATTATTTCCTTAAATAAAAATTTGTGATTGCTGCGAATAGAGTGCTTTCCATATTTTGTATAATGAAACTAAGATTGCATCCTTTAATCATAGGGAATAGATCAGATTTTTATAGATTAGGAAGTTAAGTGAGAGGCACATACGTCTATTGTTATCTCTCTTATTTTGTCTAAGAATTGCTAGAATGCTGACGGAGGGATTCTCTCTTAATTCAACACCCACTTCTTGCAGTTGTGACTCCAATAGTATGTATTCAAGAGAAATGATCTAACCCTAGTGTCCAGGGCATCCTTCACCACAATGAGCCCTCAACCTTCTCTTTCATTCCTAGGTAGTTTGATTTCTACTCTATTTCTGAGACTATACCAACCGATGGGAAAACAAGCCAAACAAAGGCCATGTTTAGATTCCAAAATTTAGAACCAAACTTTGTATAGTAAACGTCGCGGCACACTGTAGCAATTTTATTTTTATTTGATAATAATTGTCCAAACATTGATTAATTAGCCTTAAAATGTTAGTCTCGCGAAATACAACAAAGCGTGCAATTAGTTTTTTATTTCATCTATATTTAAGATCTATACACGTGCCTACGGCATTTTGATGTGACAGGGAATAGGAATTCTGCATAGTGAAATTTAGAGGTGAAATCTGGAATCTAAACAAGGCCAAATAATGTTCGGTACTTATGTCCTCTGAACTCCATGAATTGAACCTCAGCCACTATTCTTCTTCCCCATGGACCCCATCTGATTGCAGCGATTCCATCCTGGTGTATGTTTCTTCATGAACTTGTGTATGTTTCTCCATGAACTTGAGCTGGTTTGCTGATCACAAGAGCCTTTAGCTAGCTACCTTTTTCCTTTTCGTTGCCTTTGGGCTCTGCAAATTTCAGATTTTAAAATGGCTCGGTAAAATTTTTAAAATGACTATCCAAGTACAGTCACATTAAGAATGACTAAATTTTCAGATTCATATTACCGGATGAAAGTATTCTGACCACAACCATACAAGACCGAGCAAGACCACTCGAGAAAGCCTAAAAAATCCGGCCTGCATAAGGTTACTTAGGATAGAGATCCATGAAATGCCATTTCATCAGAAATACTAGTAGGAAACATGACTCAGCACGCAGCACAGTACAGCTAACAAATGATAGTGCTAGAAAATCGCCCAGTTTCAGAATCTATATATGCAAAGATTAAGCATTCAACTAGGAAAAGAGCACAAACCAGACAGTCCAGGTCTGCAGCATAGAACATAAATCCATAGAAGGCCAGAACATGTTCCCAAAACATCCGCTACAAAACTTAGTACGGCAAAGGTAACAAGAGTATCACAGGTTGATGGTTTTGACAAATGAGACTTGTCGCTGCACCGCAGCACCAGCACCAGAACAAACTTAGTCCTTGCGCTTGCCAAAGAACTTCTGCTTCTCGTCGGTAGTCTGGAAGCGACCATGCCCGAACTTGGATGAGGTGTCGATGAACTTGAGCTTGATCTCCTCCAGGGCCAGCCGGGAAGTCTGGGCGAGCAGGGAACGGCGGAGGGTCACCACCCTCTTCTTCGGACCCACGCAGCAGCCCTTGATCATCAGGTAGTCGCCCTTCACGATACCGTAGTGGGGGAAGCCACCCATGGGGGTGATGTCCTTCTCCGTCCTGCAAATACCAGCCATTCATTAGCAACACGAACAGCAAAGGTAAATCATGTTGTGCAAGTAACAGGTTCATGCAGCTGTTGTTTATTGAAATAGTGCTTCAAAAAAGATCAGAAGTCAGAAATAGTACCTATCAAACTCTGTGGAGGCATCATGGCTCTCTTGTCCAGCCTTGCCGATCTTGTAAACCTTCTTGTTCAACTCAGTGCGGTGGTGGTACCCATTCTGACCAGCACGGGCAACAGTGTAGGATACCCTAGCCGGATGCCATGCACCGATACAAGCAACCTTGCGCAGACCCCTGTGGGTCTTGCGAGGAAGGCGGGTGACACCCCAACGAGTGACCACACCCTCATAACCCTTACCCTTGGTCACACCAATAATGTCAATCATCTCATCCTTCGCGAAGACAGCATCCACAGGTACCTTCTTCTCAAAGAAGTTGTAGCCAAAGTCGACCTTGTCAGCAATGGTACCACCATTGACCTGAATCTCCATGAGGTGAGCCTTCTTCTGCTTCAAACCCTTCATCTCCTTAATCTGAAAGATAAGAGTACACAAGAGGTGTAAGTTTGATAATACCAAGTGGCTCAGATAGGAAAAAATATCATTTTTTTCATTGTATGAAAGAAAGATAAGCCTACTTGCTAATAAGACAAGGATTTTAACATATATAAAAAACTCAACAAGATCATTGACAGATAATATAATAAAAATTCAAATTTAATAAAAAAAGGATTGTAACATCTATAAAATACAAAACATAATAATTGACATATAAACATTCATTTGACTACAGAAATATTGCATAAACAGGACTAATGAAGCCAAATAACAGACCAATGGTAATTGCATTATCAGTCATTACGAAACTTTGTTCCTAGAAATATGAATGAGCAGCAGAGTACAGTTAAGCTTCTTACCTGGGTATGGGCAATGACACGGACAACAGAAGCATATTTCTTCATCTTCTCAAGCTGCAGCTGAATTTCCTTCTTGCCAGCATCACTGTCATACTTAAGAGCATACTTGGTGAAAGCCTTCTTCTTGCTCTTGCACCAGTTCTTGTAGAACCTTCTCCTCACTTCTTCGCTAAGATGCTGAGCCCAAACAGTGTTGAGTGTGCGGAGGCCACGAGGAGTCTTCACATATGCAACAAGCCCAACAATGACAAGAGGAGGGGTTTCAATGATGGTAACAGCCTCACATGTTTCCTTCTTGTGGAGTTCTGAAGAAGATCAAATAGACAGCAGTTATGATCATGGAGTAATACATGTACTCAAGATTCATGAGTGTAAGCAGTTGTGGATATTCAAAAAGATAGAAGTACATCTTGAGTGACTATGGGCCTGTGAAGAAATAGTTGTGGCTTATCATCTACTTTCAAATACATAAAGAACTTAAACTTCTGGTCGGAACTTGGAAACCATGCATATGTAATTCATTTTTCAGATATAAAGAACTGGATATGTGATCAAATCAATTGATTAACAAACAAGAGAAGGGAATAGACATACTGGATCCAGGCTTCTCGACCTCACGCACAATGTGAGTCATGCCAGCCTTGTAGCCAAGGAAGGCAGTGAGGTGGGGAGCCTTCTTGGGGTCATCCCTGGGGAATGACTTCACTGCAAAAACAGTGAAACTAGTATCAGATTGTCTGGACATGAAGTAAACGTGACAAAAGAATGTGTATAACATACTAAACAGGTAAAAAGCACTTAGTGCAGCATGACCAAAACAAACCATAGTTTAGTATTCACATTCACAGCAACATAATTCAATTGTACAGGACGTTTTCATACTATACATGATGACTGTTGGATCGCAGTTACATATGCAAAGGACAATCTTTCACTGAAGCAAGACAAACCTATGGAAATTATTACATGACGAATAACAATACTACAAACGCAGTACACGTGGAGCATCACTGAACGAGTTGTTTAACTAGTAGTAACATAAATAATACTTCAGTTCTACAAGCTGAAGAGTAGAACATATCAGATCACGATGTACGGAGGACAAGGCATGTCAAAGCAGCGGTGGCAAACTAGATGGACATAGAGACACACGAACTACACAATCGGCAGGGTCACGCAAACGAATCTAACAACCGCGGCGAACAACGACCGGACGAACTATCCCCATCGGGCAGGAGAGAGTGAGAGATGCGTGCATACCCTTGCCGCGGTGGCGGGAGGACCGCTTCCTGGGGAGGAAGCCGAGGGAGCCGTGCCTCGGGTGCTCGAACTTGCGGTGCGACATCGTCTCCTCCTCCTTACCTGCAGGACACGACAACAAAACCCATCAGATCCGCCGCGAGCTCAACATGGATCGCTCGCGCCCGCGGCGTCGAAATGGCCGCCGGCGGCGGCGAGTGAGACGGAGGAGATTACGCCGGCGGCGGCGCATTCGTGACGGGGCTCACCTGTGGGGGGTGGCGGCGCGGCGGGGTGAGTGAGGAGCCGGATGCAGGTAAACCCTAGGACAGGTTATATAGGAGGGCTCCCGGGTGCGAGGGTTTCGTTCATATGTAGGACCGAAATGCCCTTGTGAAGTATGGGCTGTTGTTCTGGCCTTCTGGCCGAGGTATTGTGGGCTCGGCCCAGCACTCTGTTTTCGTTTATATAAAAATCATTTTCCTCTGTTTAATGTCCCCAATATTTTGTTTTTACTACTCCTATGCAAAAATCGTTCACTTTATCATGGCTTTCGGTGACATTCTTATCTTTTTTTATGACTTTCGGTGACATTCTTATCTTAGGTGTCAACATTCAGAACAGAACCATGTATTTCCGTTGTTTGCTGTAATGGAATTGGACAGCGAGCCTCATCTTCTCAAAAGAAAGAAAAAGATACAGGAAATTTTTCATATATAGAATGCAGAATAGCTTCAGTTTCACATGACATTTCTTTAGCATTCAAGCGGACAGCCATGGGAAAAAATAGCTTTTACATTGACAAACCTATCAATTGTAATCTTACAATTTCGTCAAAAAAAAAAAAAGAAGTAATCTTACAAGCATGTGCTTATGTACTGTCTGAACACTGCACCTGTATGAATGGCTGAGATTCTGCTCTACCAGCACCGTTCTGAACTCAACAAGGTACAAAATTACAAGCCACCCACATCTCATCTCAAGTCAAAAACACCAAAACGAAAAGAATGATGAAAAGAATCACGAGGAACGCGATCATCATGATCTGTCCTTTCCAGCTGGCCTTCTTCATGACCATAGCCACTCTTTTCTGCACAAACAAAAGGGAAGAAGTTTCAGGGTGTTGAACTCCCAAGTCAGAAGAAAGCAAGTGAAACGGAAACATATTCTGCCAGCTTTGTAATTGTAACTAGTAAATACATCGGCAAAAATGAGATTCCATAATATGCATCTTGAACTGTTGGAAGAAAAATGAAGGGGAAAGGCAGGGTCTCCTAAGAAAAGTAAGCTGTGCTGGAGCACAATGTACAAAAGACACCTGCACAAAGTCAAGCCGATTCGTAGTAGTTTCCATATCGAGGCTAAGCTCGCCCAGAAGCTTCTCCTGTACAACGTGCGAAGGGAGCATAAATATCAGCATGAGAAAGGGTATAAAATTTTGATGACATAACACAGTAGAATAAGCACTTCGTTTGTAAAAAAGGAAGGTGAGAATGGAGTTCATAGGAATTATTGTACATGCAAAAAGGGAATACCTGCCCGACAAGCTCATCATGAATAGTGAGACCTACACCTCCAATTCGCTGTACACTAGCACTAAGCGCATCCAACTCCTCATCTTGTCGCCTATTGAAGATGTAAATATAACTATTATTAAATCAAAGCATAATGATATTATGAAAAGTGTCATTTAGTTCATCCAAGGATCATGTTTAATATTCATCATCTTCCCTGCATTAGAAGTTTCTAGTTCATTTAAGCTTGAAGTGCTAGATTAGTGGATTGGGTACTAAAGCAACATAACACTTAGGAAACAAGCTAAGTTTCATGGAATTACTTTATCAGGAGCATCTGCTGATCAGATTCTGAAGCAATGAATTCATCATTGTCTTGTACAATATTCTTCATGGATCTGATTGATTCAGAAGGAATGGTTGAACGTCCAAAGACACTCTTCTGTCTTCCACCTTCAACATTTCGCTTTAAAGAAAGAACCTGTGTCATGTGAAACCACATGAGATGCCTCATAATACTTGGATATGTTACTGCAGTGAAATTATGGTTTAAATGTGCTCACATCACTAAAAACTATCCTGTGAAAAATACCTGGTTACGTGCAGTGCTAGTCCAGCCCCTTCTTCTCCCAATTTCAGCCTCGTTAAGTCCGTAGTATGCTGGATCTCTCTCAGCAACTGAAATTGCCTTCTCCAATTCATCCACCTTTTTGTAAAATTAAAGGTTGCGACAAGTGAAGTGAGTAATGGACCATGGCAATATGACAAAACAAGAAGATCATAATTTACTAAAACCATTGTGGTACTTAGCATAACCGGATTACATGAGTGATTGATACTTCCTGACATGTGGCAAGCATGTAAAGGAAAAAGCCTAACTCAGATTCCTTCTTTCTAGCATGGACAGGAAATTACAATAACAGTAATACAAATGGTGAGGCGATTCCATGCACCTGCCATTGGATACTTTCGCAGTTCGTTAGTAGTTCTTTGGTCAGATGCACATACTCTCCAGTATTTTCAGGTGTCTGCTTCCATTGGTGAAAAGTATCTTGCACTTTATCAATCTAAAAGAATCAAACATTAGTCATATGCTTCATAAATGAGTATGATATGTACCAATTCTGGCAGTGGAATATGACTAGTAGGATAACAGCTAATATTTCAAATATTGCCATACATATTTAGCATATGTTTCCGACATATGTGAGTATAACAGAATGCGTCATTGTAGAAGCATATGGTAAAACATAGACCAGGCCAAGCAACTGGGAGGGGCAAATGCAAATAAAAATTGGACATTATTAACAGGCTTCCCTGAACAACAATGGTAAATATTTGGTTCAACGACTCTGCACAGCATCAGCGCAACACTCGAGTTCTGCAACTGCACCACTCCTTAATCTGTGATTGTGCATTAACAGATCCATGTCCATGTACCCTTGTGATTTACCTAGCTTCATTATATTCCCCACAATTGCCTCACACACATGCACGGTAACGAGACAGAACAACCTAGGCAACAGATCCAGAACTGCAAATTCCTGCAGGTGAGATCCAAACCCCCATAGGAAATGGATCCAGAACTGCAAATTCTTGCAGGTGAGATCAATCCAAACCCCCCATACCAATACCCAGTGACCAACATTTAAGCAGCCAGGAACATAATAAACTAACAAAAGGCATGTAACCGCAAGAAACGGAGTTATGCTCTTACGAATTTCAGATTCATAACCATCCTGTTGTAAGTGCACACATTGACCTAAAAGGAGGTAAATTTCCCATCACTTTCTCACAAGCGGTGCATCGGATTAAAGAAATAGGGATTCCCATCCAAAGATTAACCCAAGAAACGCCCGCCAGGAACAATGCCTGATTCACTTCCTCCCTACGGCCAGTGCCACGGCCACTCGGCACGCGCACAAGATAGGATGCTCACGAGTCACGAACGAACAACTGAGCGTGAAACAAGGACGCAAGCAACGAACACAAGCGTGCGGATGGTGCAATGCGGGGGACGGGCGGGTGGAGAACAGCTCACCGAGTCCTGGATCTCGTCCTTGACTATGTAGAAGGGATCCTGCGCGGGGGTCATCCTCTCATCGCAGTGCCTGGGCGCCCCAGGCTGGAGCGAACCTCGGTCGAGGCGGGCCGAATCCGGCAGAGGTGATGGCACCGGCGAACGAATTCAGTTGGCAGGAGCTCGGTGGAGACAAGATCCCAATCCCAGCTCCATGGAATTGGTGATCCACTGTCCGCTCGGTTTGATGGCATCGGCGCGTCGCCAACGAGAAGAGGACAGGAGACCAGATGCGTGACGTGGGCTTCAATTTTACTGGGCCGAGAAGTGGAGTGGGTCTTTTCTGAAAACAAAAACAAAGTGGAGTGGGTCTTCATGGGCTGTGTAGGCTGCAATTTTAGGAAAAGGCCCTTTCGAGCCTCCTCAACAACTCTCATGCTCAGCGTTTGCTAAAAAAAAAGAAAAGAAAAAAAAAAAAGCTCACATGGTCATCGTGCTTTCCATTTTCATAAAATCGGTCTTTTTGGTCTCTTATATTAAACCTAAATGCTAGAAGTTGCACGTACACGCCCGCACGCAACATTATCCCCGCCTCTAGCAGTCTCGCACTCTCTCGCTTTCGTGATCGACAACCGACAGCCTCTTCCTCCACTTCCGGTGCCCCATCGCGTGCCCGCACACAACCATGGTGGATCTGGCGGCGGCAGTGCATCCGGCCAGATCTGACCCAGGTAGGCTACCTTCTGCTATCTCCTCTCTACTCCTCCAGCTCCGGCGACCTAGGGTTCCAACGAGCTCACCCCCTTCTTGTCCAACTTCTGGGGTATAGATTGTCGGGGGAGGGGGGGTGAGGAAGGGAATACAAGCGGTGGGGATGCCGGCGAGCAGCTTAGGGAGTCCTAGCGACGGGAGATGGCGGCCGGGCCAGGTCTAAGGCGGGGGAGGCTCATCGAAGATGGAGTTAATGGCGGTGGTGAGCTTGCCGTAGGTCAAGAAGAAGGTGGTGATGAGGAGGGAAGACGGTGGTCGCCGCGAGGGCTAGGGTCTCGTCGGAGCTCCGACAATACCCTACCCCTACGGCGGGGCGGTGGGCGGTGGCGGGGTGAAGGTGTTGAGTCCACGATGAACACAGATCTGGTTGGGTTTGGTTCCTTTTTTGGCAACCACGTAATTTCCTAAAAATGGAGTTTGCATGCTGTAATCTCGTTTCCTGCATGTGCAAGCTATAGTAAAGTCCCTTATTAAATCCACCACAAGAGATTACTTTTCCACAACACATGCTCCAAACGACTTTTTCACAACTCACAATTCATGACAATTTTTCCATAGTTCGTAGCTTAATAAAACAAGCCCTTAGATCACAAAAAATATCTCTAGGATTGTATAAAAAATGAGAAAACTATAGAGATAGATTGTGATACGACAAATCTAAATAAAATATTTAGAGCACATGAGAATACCTCCAAGAAAGAAGAGTAGATATC